>DWGJ01003323.1:0-13602 GCA_018246895.1 Aspitha aspitha aspitha | reverse complement strand
AATCATATATATGTCAAATATCGTGCGTTCAGAAATTTATTTTATGTAAAAATTTATTGACGATTGACATTTATCTTATTATTATTTATTTGTTTATCTTTTTTATAAAAACTATCCTATCTTTTAAGTTGGATCAAATAATAGATATGTACAAAATTTCATTGAAATCGATTCCGGGATTTCGGAGATTTTCGCAAACGAACATAATATGTATATATAAGAGAAGAGATCTGAGATATAAGAGACGGAGATAGAACCACGTTATGCTTGATGTGATTTCATTTATCGTTTTAAAAATGGAATTCACATAATGATGCGCATATTCATAGAGAACAAAATCTTCAGTAATAGTATGAATATACATATGTAAATGTGTTTTATCACTATGAGATATACTCTTATCTAGCTATCGTTCATCCTATGGGAATTTATAAATTAAGTTCTTTTTCCATTTCTTGATGACAAGTTGCTTTTATACTTAACAGAAGAAAAGATTTATTTGGGTACCAATAACAAGAGCAAGATTTATGACCACTGTACATTAAAGGGCCCAAAAGATATATAAGTATGTAAAACAAAAGTTGTAACTCGACACAACCTGTTACAGAGAAGTTGCAAGTACACTTCGAGACTCTGGAAAACTTGAAAAAATACTCCGCGTCCAAGTTGTTCGAATGTCAGAAACAACAGCAAGTTGGCGGGAACTGCTCCCACGAGAGCCAGGACCTTGAAAGAACTGTGGTACGTATAAAGAAATATCTCATAATAACAAAGATTTTTGGAACTTTTATTCGTGAATATATTTGCGTCTAACTTTTGTATTATCTTCCAAAAGTCACCGGCGAAATTTTAGAATTTTATTAATATAAGCTGAAAAGTATTTTTTGAAGCTCTGCAACGAAGAAATTTAGCATACAGTACAATATGCAGTTGCACTGCGGAAAAGAACGGCACAGCCATACAATATCCAAATGTATTAATACCGAACATTTTTTAAATATATATATATTCAAAATGCCTACTTATTTCGATATTTTTAATATAACACATTGATTGTCAAGTATCTTATAGGGCTGATTAGGCATTACATGATTGTAATTCTTTTACAAGGCATATCTTATTCTGAAGAGACTTAGCGTATTTTTATTTTATGTTATGATTTAGGCATATTAAGATATTCTACTGTATGTTCAGAGAAAATGTAGTTTTTCGCCATTAATACAGCGCCTACTGCTAACCCAAAATGGCATTAAGTTTAAACATATTTACAACATCAATATTTTTTCATTGGATGTTGCGATTTTCTTTTGTTTCAGTTCCTCTACGAAACGTCACCGTTTCCAGTCGTGATGGCGGAGATAGCAATCCACGGCTTTAAGGAAGTATCGGATTTGAGCGTTTGCCTCAAGGACATCATCTCGAGAATGATGACACATTCCGTTAAAGTCATCGGTGATTTCAACAGATGCATCCATAACATTGAAATGCCAAAACTGAAGTATTTGCTCAAGTTCATGAAAAAGTATGCTTGAATAATACGTATGCTGATAATTAAGCGTTTTGTAAGATAGGTAATAATAGAAAGTTTTATAAAGGCGGCTTAAACAAACACTAAAGTTCTGTTGCAACTTTTGCTTGCATTTAGTCCTAACTTTTCCCAAAAGTTAATGATTTTACAATTATACTTTAGGGCAATTCAAAACTTTCCATAACTACAAATTCTACAGAATTCGTTGATAACTACAAATTCTACAGAATTTTTTTTTTGTTATGAATTAATGTAAATTTATTAAGTAATTCATTATCTGGCAAATTTTAGTACACAAATTATTATTTTTTACGGGCTTTATATTAATCCATTGTACTATCAATGAAAGCTATTCAGTATAAGCCTGCGATCACATCAACACGAAATGTTTCAGCCGCTTAGAAACAATGAATGCATTGTTCTATTTTAATTCGAAACGTGTAGAAAAAAACAATGAAACACAATCAAAGAATTAACATACAAAATGCAGCATTATATAAATGACTTTTCGGTCACAGTGCAGTGCGCTATTTTATGAAAGTGAAAAAAATAATAATCCCCGTTTCGGCAAAGCGCTCACACATTTCCTATGTAAATGGGTTGGTTTAATAAAAGTATGCACATCTGAAATTTCATGAAATATTTGATGCATACAGATTTCCTTATGCATTCGTTTTGATAGAATGTACTATATTTATGTTTATTTTATTTGTCACGGGAGCTATGTATGTTTTAAAGTAAATAGAATTCATTATGTTTTAATAGATTTTGTTGTCATTGTTCATTGTAAATTGAACTAGAACCTCAAGAAAGTGCAACACTAATCCATGTTTGACCATTCTCATTAAATCAATTTCATTGAAATATTAGTATCATTTCCTCTGTATGCACTGTGTGTCTGAACTAAGTATGACGCACCACGAGTCTTAAGCTTTCACTGTATTGTTAACATATTATTGACCATTGACGTCAATTGCACCAATTATTTATATGGCCACATCTGTCACTCCATTTTTATTTACCATATCTCATGCAATTTGCACGCATTTTTCTTCTGCTCATTTTACCATTATTCGTATAAATATTGATTACAAAAGAGAAAAAATATCTAAAATCGTTCCATAATTTTTTCAACTACTTTTATATTTTAAGATTTGAAAATAGGGATAACAATAAGATAGGTGTAAAAGACCACATAACCACGATTCGTTTAGATTCCATTACCTATCAACGATCTTGACTAATAAATCTCGAAAAAGACTGAATCCTGAGAAGTCTGTATACAATGCTTCTGCTCTCTAGCTTGTTAACTGTTGAGGTTTAGAAATAAACAAAAAGTTAGAAAGTTTTAAGCAACTCTAATTTAATCATTTACCTGACGGACCTACTTGCTCGATTGAAGCATGGAAATGCTGATGGAAACTTTTCATTAATAATAATCCATATATCAATAGCCCATTCCGATGTTTCTTAAACTCACAGATCACTGACACTACGACGTCGCATCAGAGCTACGAACGTTTCATAAAAGGTCACTGAACTCAACACTATTCATAAGTTGAATATAAACCCTTACCGCATATTCCATATCTCAGGATTTACAATAACTCGTGTAAGTTTTAGGCAGATCGGTAGATTTTACTGCTTCAGTAGATAAATGAGCAAAAAGCCTCTTCAAAGAGACATGTAGCCATACATGTAAGAAGCAATATCGATAGTAATTTCCGCTCGACATCGCTACCGATTATTGAATATATCAATTTACATCAATCGCAAGACTGGGGAGAATAAAGGATAGAAAATTGATTAAACTTCTATGAAGACTTTCAAGGGTTTTTTAACGTCAACTTAATAAGACATCGAAGTGCTTTCTTAGAATATATAGATCAGCAGACAACGTGTCAAGGCTGATCCGGGATCCTGACATTTATAAGGAGAAACATTTGCGTTGAAAAGATTTTAACATGCTAGTACCAGTCTACTAGCGCCACAATTTCAACCTGTTATATAAACATTGAGCGATAACATGTGGCTGTAGCGCTTTGACAATTAACCGTGTCTGATAACGAAAGTAGTTTGTGAGTGATAACGAGATAATAACGCATTAAATGCACTATACGTGCTTTCAAAAAGTAATTACGTACCTTTAACGTCTCGTCAGTGTCAATCATAGATCAAAACCAGACATTCATTGGTAACAAATTTTATCCGTGACCAAAGTTTACTTTCGAACTTCAGTAAATTTATTTTACGTATTAATATGTTTTGTAAAGTTTCATATAAAATTACTAAGATATCTCAAAGGAAACGCCGAAACCAATTTAACGGTCGTCTTAACAATTATTTCTTTAACAAGGTATTGAATAGACTCACTTACCAGCGTAATGACAACATCGGACGAACATGCCTGGTACTTTAGCAGCCTACTGAATCTCAAAGTCCGCTGAGCCATAGTGAGAGGTCCCACGGGACGGGATACGTGGATGAGCGGAGAGTGCGGCGGAGGCGGAGGCGGAGTCGACGACGGCGGGACATAACGCCGAACTGTCTCCAGTGGCACCGTTCGAGCCAGCAATGAGTCACTGCCCACCGAATTGGCGCTACCGCTAAAAATGTTCATCAAATCACCGATGGAGCCGCCTCCGCTTGACCCGTTGCAACGAAGTTTGTCCAAGTCCGTCAAACTCGATCCGCGACGAACTCGCAAACGCGATCCCGTCACATTTGAGCGACTAACATACTTTTGATCACATCGCACATCAGCTTCGCTTGCCGCCTGACCCTTGCGCTTTCCGACCATTTTTAGCTGTATTCGCAACTAGCTTGTAACGTTTGTCAGTACACAGCAACGTTCGTTGTGAAACTGAACGATAACACCTGAACTGAAACAAATTTGCATACAAATGGCCGGCAGCTGCGCCCGCGACGCGCTATCATTAGGGCCACGGCCGCCCGCAGGATACCGACGTCGCGTCCTCGTAAGTTTCCGCCGCCATCGCTTGCACAATATAGGCGCGGCCTATACTTTTCAAGTTACGAGTGATTATTTATTATATTTTGTACGTACGATCAGGTGTGCGTACGATACAGAGGCTGTTTGCGAACTGACTAAGAGTGCGTGGTTCGTGTGCGTAGCTAGAACAACTCAGTCGAACTAATGAGGTGATCGGGTTCAAAGGCGTCATGGCGTACTCCACGGGTGGCACCACTTAACGAATAGAAGCCGACCCGTGGACGCTGGATATGTAGGATACATTTTTATAAAACTCTTCGAGTCTAATAATACATAATTTTATTATTTCGTTGGTCTAAATACGAAACTAACAATACTTTTGACTGTCCCTTTAAATATCAACAATGATTTCCGTAACGCATGTTTACATAAAATAAAACTGATTCATTTATTCCGTAACGTTAACGGCAAGTACTTCTGTGATTACGTTAATATGTTCATAAATACATATATGAAGTATATAAAATAATCGCACAATAAACAGCTAAACTACCAACATTATCAGATTAACCCATTCGCGTATTACGACAATCTCGGGGCGGAAGCTTTGTTAACAATGAACCCACTTAAGTAAGGAAAACTTGGCCATTAAAAATATAATAATCGCACAAGAAAAACTACAACCTAGAAATAATATCAGATTAGTTCACTCGAGCATTACGAGTAATTAAATTCTCCGTCCCAATTATGGGAAACTCGTATGAAATCTAACTAAAACTATACCCAAACAAACTAACTATTCAAACAATGGGAGCGCTTGTCTAGAGTGAGGCAATTAAGGTGCGATATCAAATTAGCGGCATGTTTAAAACGGTTGACATTAACGAACACGATAGCAACGAAATATGTATTATCGAGTATCAATTTAGTATAATATAGCGAACGGTGCTAGTAGTCGTATAGTTAGGATGATAATTGAGTTAATTATTGATATTTTTGCGAAAAGTTTCGATTATATTAATATCATTGGGTTTTAACGCTGCTCAAATTTGGATTTTTTTCTAAAGTCTGTCAATACTTGGTTAGAACAATGTAAAATAAAAGCTTTTTCGCATTCAGCAGCGGCAGGCCGTGTTCCTACGCTGCGGGGGTCTATGCTTCTATGTCCACTATACGCATTATTCTTGTTCCGAAATAGTTATATATTCTGCGTTATTTCAACACAAGTTCTATGAAATGGTGTGTTATTCTTAAATACGGATATTATGCAATGTTCAGTAGCTTATTTTAAAAAACTTATATTGATTAAAATTTTAAAACAGTGACGCACGCTTTATCAAAATTCAAATCCGATTTTCACAATACATAGGTACTCCGAGGATTTGAAAACAATATCATATTATAGGCAATAGTGAATGAAAAACTTCTGTTGTTACTTATAATTAGTTTTTATTAATGTACTCAAAACGATAGATAATTTAAAGAAGCATTACTTAGTACAAAGGATTTCTCAATAATACGGTTTTATCCTTAAAACCATAAATATTATAAATTACCTATAATCCTATACATTTCTTGATAATGGCAGTACTTAATTTCTCATAATGTCGATATTTTCATTGCACTACAAGTTTCTAGATTACGTAAGAAAAACTAAAGTATTTTCAAGAGCAAAGAAGTTTTATAAAGTTTGGATAAGGTCAAAGCTGTTGATCAATTTATATTAATCGTATTTAACCACCTAGTGCGCTAGACATCATCCGATAAATGGGCAATTGATTTACTGCCTTTCAATTAAACAAGGTCAATCAGGCTATGTTATTATTGATTTGGGAACCGATAAAACAAGTTCACATTATTTGGCAGTTTTTTTATATCATTCTGTATTTTAAATTCGTATTTTAAAAAATCTATCTTGACTTGTTATATTGCAATGTAATATAGTTTTACTGTAGTATAAATTCTTTCTATATGACATGTATGACACATGTAGGTACTGTGCAAATGTTTCATCACTGAAAAAAATATGAAACATGTTTAAAGTTACAGCTGGCTTGTTCCGTACGTTCTATCAGTTGCCGATTGTTTAATTTCTAAAACTTACCTGCATACACATATCCATTTAACGAAAGTAGCAATATTAATTCTCCAGTTAAATTAAAGAGAAATATAAAAATATAATCGACGACGAAATCAGCTAATAAAAATGATATTTTAAAGAAATCATAACTTGAAATAAAACGCAGAACATTTTATTATGGAAACAAAACTAAATTTAAAAAAGAATTGTTATAAACTACAGTATTGCATTTGGTTCAAAAAATACATAACGATGAAATGATATTCCATATAGTTTTAGTAAAATTTTACAGCGGTAAATATAAGAATTCATTCTGTTTTTGAACGAATCAAAAATTGTAATCGAGAAAAATCTGATTTCGCCGTCTGTAATTGGAAGATCACTCACGTTTAGCTGCATCACGATCTTGTTGTACGCTCGGTGCCACCGCTGCTTCGGCGTCAATTTCGGCTGTTCCGGCTGGAAGTCCAACTGTTCCTCTTCTTGCCTCTCTTGGTCCTCGGGGAAAACGTCCTCTTCTTGGTACGGTTCGTCGGCTTCTTGAAACTGATCTTGTTCGTCAAACTTCTCATCGTCCCTGAATGCTTCATCCTGATCTTGAAGATCGTCCGGATACTCATTGCCTGCGTCGTCGAAGGAATCGCGAGCCTCGTGGAATTTCTTAGGTTCGGGAACCTCATGATACGTAGTGCGGTCATCTTTAAAGGTCACTTTGGATTTATCTGTGATTGATTCTGCAAACAAATGTATATCTTTATTTCACTTCTTATTAGCCAATCAGATCATAGCTAAATATACATGGTTAGTCGTAATTAAAACCCTTCCGATGAAAAATTATTTCATAAAAGCAGTGAATTTTTAATATGAACAGTATTTTAATTTTTGATTATGTATTCCATTTTTTATTTTCTTAAATTTAACATATTACGACTTCTTCATCCTCAAGGGAATGAGCCAGTTTCATCCAATTCTGTATTTCCAATCATTTTAAATACATACTATTTACTTATTTAAATTAAAAAATCGAAAACTCACCTTCCTGTGTTGAAGGAATACGTTTTTCTTCATAGTGAAATGAAGTTTGAGAAGTTTTTCGATCAAGTATTGACGGCGTTTGACTATGATAACTATCAACTGAAGGCTTTCTCGCTAGTGAACCGCTTCTTGAAGGAGAAGTTTTTTGTATCTTTGTACTGGGTTCCTCTGGCAAATGTTCCTCCTCTGCGACGTCTTCATGGATGGTGTCATGTACGAAATCGTCATCACGATACCTATCCAAAGACGTTCTATCAACGCGATCTACTTGATCAATTTCAGTCTTATTGTACTCGTCCTCGTAGGCACTTTCATCGAAACTCGATGGGGGGTCTGGTGCATCAGGTAGGGTTCTAGTTCTACGCACCGATGGTCTCTGTATAGATTCTTGTCTTCTTAACGACGGTGTTCGCGGCAATGATGCAGGTGATGATGTTGTTACGGTTGATGTTGAGATTGGCTGCGACACCTCAGGGACGGATGATGCGACGGCATTGGTAGTTGTAGCAGAGAACGATGTGGCTGGAACTACGCTCGAATTTAGTTGAGCGATAGATGAAACAGGGGCAGTTGTAGCCGCTGTGGCAGTCGCAGGTTGACCCATTGCAGGGGCACCCACAGCCGCTGCGGCTGCACCAAAGAAACTACCAAGCTTTTTAGCCCCACCCGCAAACATAGAACCTAAAGTGGCTGCACCTGTTAAAACAGTGGCCTGAAGCTGTTGTGCGGGCTGTTTTTGTTGTTGTTGCTGTTGCTGCTGTTGCTGCTGCTGTTGTTGTTGCTGCTGCTTTTGTTGCTGTTGCTGTTGAATTTGTTGTTGTTTCTGAGCTTGATTTAATAGATCTTGGTGATGTTGTTCTTGTTGATTTTGTATATAGTCTTGTTGATATTGTTGCTGTTGATTTTCTTGTTGTTGTTTATCGTATTGTTGATCATATTGTGCTTGTTCGTAATGCTGTTGGTCGTATTGCTGCTGATCATATTGTTGTTGGTCATATTGCTGTTGTTGGTCATAAGACTCCTGATCAAACTTCTGTTGATCATATTTGTCGTATTCACGTTGTTCACTGTACTGCTTTTGTTCGTACGTATGACTTTGATCGTACTGTTGTTGGTCGTACTGCTTTTGGTCATTCTGTTGTTGGTCATATTGCTTTTCAGCATACTGCTGCTGGTCATATTTTTGTTCATCGTATTGCTGTTGATCGTACTTTTGTTGATCATACTCTTGCCTATCGTACAATTCTTGATCGTACTGTTGTTGATCATATTGTTTTTGATCATACCCTGTTTGTTCATATTGTTGTGCATCGTACTGCTTATGATCATATTGTTGTTGATCATATGTCTGCTCCTCATATTGCTGTTGATTTTGCTGTTTAACAAGCCCATATTGTTGATTATCACACTGCCGTTGCTGCTCATACTGTTCCTGTGGCTCATATTGTTTTTCTTGGTCATATTGCTTTTGCTGCTCATATTGTTGCTGCTGCTGTTGTAATTGCAGATTTTGCTTTTCGTTATGAGCCTGATATTGCGGTTCTGATAGTCTCTGAAGTTGTTTTTGTTCTTGTTTCTCTTTAAATTGACTGAAAGATGTTGTTTCTTTTTCGTATTGGTGATCTTGTTCTTTGTGAAAGTTATAATTATCTTTTTGGTCCACATATTGATTCTCGTCTTTCACGTAGGTTTGATCTTTCTGGTCAAATTTTAGAAACTGTTGTTTTTCTTCGTACGTTGAATCATATTGTCGGTAGCTTTGGTCCTGACATATACTAGTAGTATCTTGTTTACTCGTTACGGGTGGCTGTACATACGACTGCGTGGTAGTAGATACAGATTTAGGTATAACGGTATCGTCAACACTAGCCACTGTATAGGAAAATTGCGTTGTGGTATCCGTTTCACCCCAGGTCGACTTTTGAGCTGGAATATTATAAAATAATTTAAATGTGTTATAAATTAGTTGATCGTACAATGTATTAAATAATTCGAACGTCATTTCTAGCTAAATAATGTCACCAACTGATTTATTTACAACACGACTCGTGACTGCGCAACGGAAGTTTTTATCAGCAATGTCATGATTCTGTCGTAATATTAATAATCGTTTCGAATGAGTAATATTATTTAATTGAAAATATTTACGTTTTTATTTACTAAATTAATTTAGGAACACAATTAATTGTGGAACAGAATTATATGTAGGTGTAGATTATATGTAGGTACCTACGTGTATTCACAAATTAATATGTCGTAGATGATTTAAGACTTATAAAAATATTATATGTATTCAGAAACAAATATTACCAGCCGCTGCAGGTGGGGTGGCATGGGGAGTTTCATCAAAGAAAGGCTGCATTCCATCCTCATCATAACTGAAAGAAAATATTTAGTTAGATGCCAAAAGCATGACAAGTTAGTTGAACTCACTTGTAACATGAGGTGAGGTGTCTTACGTAAGGCGTGCGCTCACTTGAATTTCAATTGTTATGTTATATATAACAAATTTCCTAAACTCTTACTACCCTTATTTTACGTCTCGTTAACCGACGCTTACTGACGTGATATTAAATAGCCTTCAAGAATTGGGCTATCAAATGCATTAAAAGTTTTTCAAATTCGAATAATAATTAAAAATATTAGCTAGCTAATATTATATATTAAGACAGTTAATTAGGTTTATAGATAAGTGTAGATTACCTAGTACTATAATTGGTGTCTTGATATTGGTCGATGGCAGTGTCTTTATACTGCTGTTGGTAACTAAAACTGTCGTAACCGTAGCTTACTTCAGCTACGGTCCTCTCAGCTTCTACAAGAAAAAGAAAACATGTTTTTATAAGACAAGGTATTCATTGATGTTTATATTTACAGATTCTAATCGTTTCGATTGTTATAAACGTTATTCATATTAAATTGATAATCTAAAAGCTTAATTAACCTTTTTCAGTTTCTCAATCTCTTAATAATATCTCTTTGTTTTGGTCATTATCATAGTGCACTTGGACGAAGAGTAAATTCGTACATAGTGTATGTATCTTAAATATTATCTATTTTACGTAGATGACGCCCTTAGTTTACTAAATTAATGAGGAATAATAAAAGACACAAAAGACTCGCATTTAATGATGGTGTGCATACTTTGCGATTTTGCGAAAAACTCAACGTTCAACAAATTTAATTATATAAAGTTACTCGTACAATACACAGATTTTTGTGTGCGTTTTGTCCATTACGATACAGACCCTGTGAGTAAGGCACGTGTGTGCGCGCGAGCGTCGAGTGCGCGGAGTGCGCGGGCGCCGTGTAGGCGGGCTGCGGCGCGGGCGCGGGGGGCGTCGGCTGCACGCGCGGCGTCTGCGGCGGCCGCGGCAGCTTGCGCCCGCGCCGCCCGCCGCTCGTCCAGCTCGACTCGCTGCCCGGCGGCAGCGGCAGCGCCCGCCCTCGCTTCGGCGTTGACGACGGCGTCGCTGTTACATTATTGTTCAATTTAATACACGGAATTAAAAAAAAACTTTTAATTTTGCTTATAAATCAATTTCAAATTACAAGCATCTTTAACTGTCTTCCGTTTTTCATAACGGATGGATATGTTCTAAAAGATACCTACGAACTTTGCGTCTTGCCTAATGTAGTAATTAACCATCGAAGAGTTAAAGAAGCTAACACTAAAATGAGGATGAAGAAATATTTAGACCTGGTAAACTGGCCGCAGTACGTCGCGGCCGTGGTCTGTACGGCGCCATCTCATTATAGTCCGAGTATCGTGATGAAGGCGGCAACTGGAATAAAACAAAAGCATAAACCCGTCTCAAAAGTATGACACAATCGTCTTTTTGGAACTAAACTTAAAAGCTAACCAATATGTAAAGTGATTTTAATCTGCATTTAAGGCCTTCCACGAGGTGTAACGACAGCTACTAAATTATAACATTGAAACCGACTGAGACACGTGTCTTCCGAATCCCTGTATAGTATAGCGTACCTGTTTAGGCGGCATTTGTGGCAGTTGAACAACAGAAGAGCGTCGTTTGTTGACGATGTTTTCGTACTCTGTGGGCGTGAGGCCGCACTCGTCGAAGAAGTACCGGCCATCCCACTGCGCCTCATAAGGCTGGTACGGATAGCTGCTCGTATCGTAGTACTCTTCATAGCTGGTCTGATGTGAAATGTGTGGATGGTCCCTGTGTATTGAAATCAAATTAACGCGCGCTCTCGGGACTACTGTACGATAGACCAAATGTTAAGAGTATATCGCAACTCTGTAATAAGTCTTAAACTTGAAAACATTCCCCGAAATTACGCATACAGCCCGTAGCTATCCCGTAGAGCCGAATTAGTACACCAAGCGAATGAAAGTGTTTCGCTTAAATCATTTTTTTTATCATTTTCATTACGAATCACAACTTAAATTCCCCCATAAAAATTGTTATGTTACCAATTTATTATGTAAACTAGAGATTCCCAAATATTTTCAGTTCTCGCCGAACTGCAGGTATTTTATTTTATCACAGCAGCCCCTGGCTTCTCGACATAATGTAGCAATTTATTATACTAAGTTAAGGTACATAGGCGCAAAAATTAAAACATCCACACACGCAACAATAGTTTGGATATTTGAGAGACATAGGATATAATTGCAAGTAAACGAATATGACGTAAGTTTAGGTTGCAGAAAATGGAAAACGAAAGTGACTCGCTGCATCCCTCAGTGATTAATTTGGGGATCCCTTATGTATATTAAATAATAAAACAATCTATTAGTAATTTCTGTTAAAGCTGTTTAGCGCATATCAAGTTAAGCGTAGGCCAGCGATGGCGATGGTAATGGACCACTTGCTTGCGATGCCCGCCACCGTCTTCCCTGCAATATATCTTTTTCTTCAACTTTAAAGGACAAATCGCAGCTGTAGTTTGACATTATAAGCGGTGATATTTTAATAAAGTAGACAGATGGACTCGATGACGTAAAGACACGTACAGTTTCAAGGATGTTTACAAGCTATATTCTTTATTTCTACGAAGTTAATTCACCGCTCATTTTTTCAGTGGTTGATGGCCGCCACCCGCCATTCATAAACAATGATTGCGAAATACGCTATTACAGCAAATTAATAATATAAGCTAAGATAATTAATGATTTGCTCGCAATTACAGGCAAACTTATAAGTACGGCGATCATGATAACGGTATTATTAACACACGATCGATAAGATAGCGTAGCGAACTAACCGTATTAAAATAATACGGTACTTCTTACTATGTATATACATATGTATATGTACACATGTTATTTATATTCCAACAGTGCGCGAGTCAAAACGATTTATAACTTCATAGGAAATGTAATCCAAAATAAATAGGTATAAAATTGTAATTAAACAAACCGGTATTCTTTTTTTGAAATGTTATATTGTACGAAAACCGTAACAATAACGTTTTAGGTAAATTTTTAGTTCATTCGCAATGTTACCTAACAAGCCTGATTAGAATTTTAAAAACCATGAATAGCGCACTGTTAGAAACTCACTGATGCAGATCAATAGCTCTATATGATACAGCAGACTCATACCTGATAATTTGTTCAATAATTCATAACGTTCGGTCATTCGTCAGATATATAATTGGTAGCAACTAGCGATTTACCTAATGTGCGTGCAAGTGGTGTAAGGATCGTACCCGTACCCCATACCATCGTCGTACAAGGTGTTCTGGCGTTCTAGACTCGGCCTGCGTTGTTCCTCTGCAAAACATCAAATCAAATCAAATCTATTTAATAATAAGAATAATAATAATGATTTACCAAAAACTACAGTCATACATACATATATTAGAAGCCCTGACTCTTAGAAAAGCGTAAGCTGTGGCCTAGGAGTCAGTTCCTTCCCAGGTATGAAATTCATTTTAGACTATCATTACATGTGTTTGTGTCTGTGTGTGTGTGTGTGTGTGTGTGTGTGTGTGTGTGTGTGTGTGTGTGTGTGTGTGTGTGTGTGTGTGTGT
>DWGJ01003322.1:0-13607 GCA_018246895.1 Aspitha aspitha aspitha | reverse complement strand
CGAACGATACAACTACCAGGTGAGTGTTTGCCAGGTCCTACTCCCACGCACCGCTCCGCCACCAGCTTCCTATTTTATTTACCCGCAACCTACAGTCCACTTAACCGCACCTCCATTAATTGTTTTTACCTCTAAGGGCTAAATTGGCTCCTACTGTGTTCCAATTTAGTTATTTCCATACTCTTTACCTTATTGAGAAGCACTGCTTTTTACAGAAATATCTACTTGCGACGGCTATCCCTTTGCAACCAAGCCTTAGACGAATACCTTTTGTTTTATTTCTCATACAAGAAAATAGGTTAGCCTGGTATTAGTCTGAAGTGACGAAATCTTGCCCATTTGTTATTAGTCAGGTCTTACTAAAACGATTTTTGTCGACTTTTGTGATTTCCATAATCAGATTGAACTTTGTTTCTGAGAACTTTTAGCATTTATATAAGAGTCTGAAAGGTTTTTTCAACGCTTTAAGCTTTAGACCGCGCTAACACCCTTTCCTTATCTAAGGACGAATACTATCTTTAAATTGTAACTAAACTGCCGAACTGTTTAGTACATATAAAATAAAGACTTCAATTTATTGTTGGTTAAATGTGTTTAGAAAAACAAGGAAAATATTTCAGTGAATAAAATTCTTTATCAATAACTCAGTTTTTATTGTCACTAGAGGTGTAACTCCTCAATTTGCGTTTTATTCTAATGCATTCTTTTGTAAGACTGTTATTATGTTAGGTACAATTTTATTTTTTTAGATTCTTAGCTGAAAGAAATGAATAAATAAAAATTATAAACGATTATTATATGTTTAATTATTCAAATACTGCTAAACAGGCAGGCCTCGATCTTGACAGTTATTAAACATATATTATTAGTAAAACTAATCTTATTTTATGTTTTGAATTTTCCCATTGTCGTTGAACAAGCCCACCGAATGATATTTGCAGGGAAAAACGCATGAAGTCATTGACAATTTCATATATTTCCATTTCACTCGAACTCAACCGCGTCTCCTCAAGTCTCAACGGCGTGGTATCGATATCGGAATGCAATGGAATGTTCCATGTTTTCATAGTGGGAAATCTAAAAAACCTACAATTGTTTTTGTGATACAAAGACAAAGACAGAGTTATTTAATTCTCATTCTTCGCTAGTCTCAATTCGCTAGCAGCTGTAATTTGAAAAAAATGTTGAAAAATCCTAGAAAAACTTCAACGCTCGTGTTTTCTACGTTATTTATAAGCCAAGCCGATAGTCAACATGTTCCGCAGATAAATCGCTGCGACGTGTAGGCTCAGTGGCCGCCGGGTCACAAACAGCGATGAAGACGGTACGCGACAGCTGTTGACTTTACGACTTGGCATTACTGCGAACCGTTGTCCAAGTGAGGACAGCTTGCAGAAATATTATAAGCACTTCGTAAATCTTAACAAAACTTAGTCCGAACATGTATTTCTGTTTAGCTTTCTGTATCAGAAGCTACTTAATTTCAGATTAATTTTTACTGTAAATCATCGACTGCAAGTATACCAACCGATTGGTTAAGTCTTAAGAAGTATAGATGAGGCTAATTAAGTCTGTACGTTGGTGTGTCAATGTCGCTACTCATATATGACATCTTTGAAGAAGCGTATGTCCAGCAGTGGAATAGTAAATGTAGCTGTGATGATATGTTTGATGACATTGGTTGAATGGTTAGAGACCCTGACTGCAAAACCGGAAGTCGTTCCGGAACCGGTCGGAACCGGTTCCATTTGATTTGTTTGTTCTGTGTCTGGGCGTAATAAAAATATCTATATAAATATTGTATCGCATGTATATATGTATATATGTATAGGATTTGGGATCAGAGAGGCGTGTGTGGAATTGTCCCCAGTTATTTATTGATTTATGTTATTTTCTTGTTGCAGTATGTATGGAGCGTCAGGTGCGGCACCGAGGGAGGCGCGGGGGAGAGCGCGGGAGCGGCCCGACGTGCTTCCCGCGCCGGCGCCGCTCGAGCCCGCCGCTACCGTCCCGCCTCCGCCAGTGAAGGACAGCGTCGCGAGGCTCACTCTCATCGGGCTTTCTTATGTTGTTACTGTGAGTAGGATAACAATGTTAATGTTATTACTTAAAATCAAAATGCCACATACGAGTACATACTTTGAATCACTTTGTGGTAAGTGAAAGACATGAGCATTCACCGCGGTTTCATTGTGCACGCTGTTTTTATTTGTTCCAGCTGATTGTATAAGGTACACGCATCTAGAATAATTTAACTACGAGTATATTGGGATATTACTATGGATATTTTCTTAAGCCGTTACCTATATCTTCACCATTATTCTTATTTATTACTGATTTTATTTACCTCATTGCGCTGTGTAGACTTTACTGCTACGAAGATGCTACAGCTACAGGTAATAACATGGTCAATAGCATTGGGTATGCTACATCACGTACACTCCGGCGTGCGTGCTAATGCATACGATGCATGCATATGCATTGTCGCCAATAAATTCTGCACAGGAAAACTTTCAGCGCGTCTTTCCTTTAGTTAAAAGATATTGCTCTTTCGGTTCCCGAGTTGATATTGTATATTTTATGGGTACAAACTAAATGTCAGTTATATCATGTAAGAAAACATTTTTGTTAATGAAAATTTTTTACTTTTCGTTTTCATGTATTATTTACTTATATATAATTTCTGGTATAAACAGAATGAAAAATGAAATTTTATGGAGCAGCCAATTAACTTCTAATATATTAAAGTTCATTCAAAAGTCAATTATCGTTTGACTTGTTAATTACACCTCCTCTTCAATGCAAATACAAACTTATAATTCATTATAAACTACATACATTCAATGAACAGTAAAATCGTATCGATAATTAATTATTACTTTCATTGCTCTTAGAAAGCCTCGCAAGTGCATCATATCGAGAGAATAAAAGCTGGAAAAAGTTCCCAGCTATCTTTTTTGTCATTATCAGAACCGTGTCTAACAGTGGAGCAATAAAAATTGTCATAGAATGTATGTTTAATTCACTAAACATTCATTTATTTTTTATTCGAGCTGCAGATAAAGGTATAAGTATGGTAAGGCTTAAGTAGGCAGCGCGGTGGTATATGCTCCAACGTGCCACAGTTAAGAGAGAGATCCGTATTCAGACAAAAATAAGTAAAAACTGTTACAACCAAAGAAGTTTATCCAAATGTCTATAATTTTTGTAAGAAATAAAGTACAGGTACCTACTTGTTAAAAAAAACGCCATTCTGCTTTATTTAATACCTAACTTGCTAGATATTCCATTTTTATCTTGATTCATATTTTATAAAGTAAGTAAATAATACATTTTGCATTGGAATTATTACGCTACTTACACCTTGAACACATATTTCCTCACGAAGAATTCCGCTCACGATTTTTTTATCAATAAACACTCGACGCAACCCAATTTCCAAATGGCTTCCGACTATTTGAACGTTATGCAAATCCTTTATTGAATAAGCAGACTCCAGTATACATATACACATGTGTAGAATATCTATACGCATATTCGCATACTTTGTGTTGGCGTTATATATACGAGTATATTCGCGTAATTCAAATAGGTATGTTAAACATTTACTTATTTTTATGTCCTTTATAATACAGTTCAAAAACGAATACGGCGTTGCCTACTAAATACTGATTATGTTATTTTAATTATACGGATAGCTAGTTACGCTGGTTTAATTTACTGACACATACATATTTTATTACTTATGTTTATCATTACTACCAGTTCGCATTTATGGCATTATCTAAGTGTTGTTCGTGGAGTGTATAGGATTAATCACATATTCCCATAAGCCCAGCCCATACATAATCTTCCTCGGTTATCGTAATCAATATAATTTTAATTTCATCATAAATGTAAAGTGAAGAAACGTGTAAATCGAGAATTGAACGCTAGATACTAGACATTATTGTGATAATGCGGAACTATGTAGATTTAGCAATAAAAAAAATATTTAAACGATTCAAACTGTCGCGAATTCACAGCCCCCATTGTTATATCTGAGAGAAAAATAAACATACAAAGATATACATATCGTCATGCCAGGAAAAATAAATACGTAAATAAAAGTAGTTTAGTGAACGTTACAGCCAAGTACCTACTTCTATAGTATAATTCTAAATGTGGGATCTAAATTCGGTTAATGTGTTTTGTTGGAACACTGAACTGAACTTCCAATGCGCTGTAACGCTGAATTGTTCTCCAGCTTAAAGCTGTTATCCGCCGTGTAAGCGTTCAAGTCTCTTTATTTAATGGCATTTTCCTTTGTTCGTGCCATGTAATCGAATTGAAATACAGTTAAAGTATAAACGGTGGGAATAGTCAAATAGCTCTGATATCTGAGACGTATTGTTTATATACATAAATAAGATAAAATAATCACATTGTTAAATATATCTATAGGATAGACGTGTTATGTCTGATTTTACATGCCAAATTGTATTTACTGAATGGATGAATTTGGAACGGGCAGTTATAAGAATGAACTTGAATCAATAGAGAGAGCAAATGCGAAACATAATACATAGATTAAATGTCATGGCCATGAACTTTTTATATTGTACAATCTACGATATATCAGCAGATATGGTGATGATACGTTCGAATTAAAATAAAGGGCATAAAATTGATCAATCATTAAACAATGAATGTTTTTAATACAATTTCAACTCTACAACTACAACAAATGACCGTCGGTTGTTTCATAACACCAAAAATATTGAATGTAAGTACTTCACTTATAAGGTGATTAGTTTTATCAATAGTTCATATTAAAAATAATAATTACGAGTATATTAGGGAAATAAATATTTTTTTGTACATGAACGTACGAAGAAACCAAGAATAACAGCGGCCTCTCTACAATTTTACAAATTTCATTACAAAATCATTAATTTCCCGTTGGTGTAAAGCGCCTTTTCTCTGACCCTTATTTCGTCCCCTGCTGGACTCGGGTCTCTTCTCATAATGAGAGAGTTTTAGGTTGTAGTATATCGCACTGGTTTAGCCAGGTTGGCACAATTTGCACTCCACATCCACACAAACATTACAAATTTTTATGATAATCTGTAAGATGGGCAAGTTTCTTTGTTTTACCTTCGCCGTTAAGTTACAAAAGTAAAGTGCCTAAAACTTGTTATTTCACAAATGGTAACATTTTTTTAAGCTAGTAAACAAGCACATGGGCAACTATCTATCATTGCTCAGGTATCCTTACGTGACGTTTTAATGTTCAAAATGCAAATTACGTTATTCATTATAAAGTAGATACATACACTTAATAAATTAATGTCAGCATTCCATTGTACTACGCCATCACACTTACATAGAAAAGCCATCAAGATTAGTTTTTTTAATGAAAAGCGGTAATAAATGGAAAGGTAACGTAAGCTTGGATGTTTTACGACTCATATAATGTAAATGCTTTTAGAAGTAGAGATGAACTCAGTTTATGATTTATAAAACTGAAGAATTTTTTACTGATGCATTTCACGTAATTTTGTACTTCATGTGTAGATATTAAAATAATAGGAAAAAAGATCTTTGTTTTTGTGTTTCCATTTAAAAAAAAATTATTACGAGTATTATCTTCGACTCCTATCTAAGATCAGCTCTCCTACTCTTTAAATACATATTTAAAGCAAATAAAATTACATTAAACGCAATATATAATAATCTTTTATATATATATATATAAATCCCGAAAACACTGAACCGATTTCAATAAAATTTTGTACATATCTATTATTTGATTCAACTTAAAATATAGGATAGTTTTTATAAAATAAATAAATAATAAATGTCAATTGTCAATAAATTTTTACATAAAATTAATTTCTGCACTCACGAAATTTGTCATATATGATTTGACGTAATGTAACCACGGCAACGCGTGGTCAGGTCCACTAGTACCTTATAAAATTGCGTAAAGCATTTTACTCATACGTTTTAAAGTATGTGTTTTAAACTAACGCTTCGCATATTGTTCGCGTTTATGACCAGCTATGATAACCGGGTGCCTGTTGGAGTTTACGACAGCCACTAAACATTTTTTTCCGAAACACTCACGAAATAAAGTAATTTGGTAACATGCTTGAAGTAAAAAACGAAAATAATTACCGTGGAGAAATACTCCAATTATGTCCCGTGGGTTTCTTTTAGTACTTTCTCACAGGCACTCCAAAACAATTTCGAAATAAAGACGTCCTTTAGTAGATCCAATATAAAGGATTATTTTTCATAATTTTTCCATAAATATTGAAGTCTTATTGAAAGATCACGATATAAAATCGTGCAAAATGAACTATAATATGAACACTAATAAATTCAATCCGTAGCTCGAATGCGATCCAAAACCTAATTTAAAAGTGAATTCCAAATGCACGATTAGTACTGGTATCTGTGACTGACCTCTGGTACAAATACACTCGTATATACCTACGTTTTATTGCAGATACATAGGGATTATTGTAAACATATAGTATTGGATGGCCAATAAATTGATTCATAAATGTATAAACATAACATAACTAGGTTCAATATATATGTAGTATACGACAAAATGCAAACTATGGGTAAATTCAAACGTAAATAGCGTATCATTCTGTCCTTACCGTTTTCTGTACATATTCATGCGTGGAAAGCGAGGCCATGTGCTACCAAAGCTCCAATAATTTCTCATTTTAGTAGCGTCCAAATATGCGACGGACGAATTAGGCTAGCATACTTCCATGCAATAAATTATAAAAGCGACGTCTTTGGGGATCGACTCGACCGTTATAGCGTCGTAAATAATGTGCAGCTTCGTTCCCTATAATATCCCGGAAAGGAATACGTTTGACGAACGAAGAACTCTAGCTTCTTGTATGAGTACGAAAACGAAAAAGACCAATTACTACAACTCTTGTATTTCGTCGATTTAACGTGCGATCGATGTTTACTGAGCGTAGGTACGGTATTATTATGATGATTTTAAATACTAATAATTATCTTGATTTCTTTTAATCCATATAATAGGCGGCCTATAATATAGTTAGAAAGGATTTGTGTCCTTGTTTTCTTCATTTTTCAGATTTATTTGTATTATACTGTAACAATTAATATTCTATAGTAAATCTCACGTGAATGGGTAAACTATGTATATGAATAATAAAAATGTACTATTTGACATTAAAGTGAGATGTAAGATGAATTAAAACAAAACTTGTTAGTAGTAGGTATATATACCTAGTTAATTTCATGAAGAATACATTAATTAAAAAAATTATATTACATATTAAATACTTCATGTGTTGCGTTTTCATGGTGCAATTGTTAGTATTTTCTTATTTCACAGGATTTTTTGCAGGGTGTTTCAATAAAAAATATTGTTTACTGATCTTCAAATTCATTCTGGATATAAATATGTACATTAAAAGTAACAACATGTTTGCGTGCACTGAGGAATAATGATGAGACATATTCTCGATTATTCACAACTTTCGCTCTGATATACTCGTACGTACGTGACACGCTTGTTCAAACTCGAAGAACTGAATTATATGTATTCCAGTTGGAAATTTACACAAAAGTATTAAGTTGAGTCATACTAAGATCAATACATTTACGAATGAACAGCTTACAACTTTGTAAAGCTGAATTTTTAGATTATTGCAAAATTGTTAAGTTTTTTCGTTTCACGATCGTATATTGCATGGAGTTTCTACTCGTAACACAACAGCTCTCGTGTAAGAATTTGGAAATAAAATAAAAAGGACTTGGAAAACGACTCTTGTACCGTCTGGGGGAGTCGAGTGCAGTCCGGCTTTAACGCGCTTGTTAAGAGCTGTGATTTACTTATTTTGCCGGTGAGTTCAACTGCCGCATACATTTTTCTATGTATATAAATTGTTTTCAACGTCAGCAACATACAACTTTGTACATCAGCATAGATATCTCTTGCTGTTGTAAATGACAAAATAATTCTAATGTACCTATATTATATGAGTATAGTCATTCATTTCATTCAATATTTTGAGATGTGAGTCGTTTAGTGTTTTGTTATTATTGCAACTTTTAGGCGTTTATATCCAAACTAAAATAGTCCAAAACATGTCAGAGTTTAGTAATGAATATTCCTTTTATTTACCATACCATAAATACCATTTTAACCCTTTTCACTCAATAACATCATACCTAATTTAAATTATTCAAATTTATAATTTCATAATTACGAATGTCTTTTCTCTTCTTAACGCGGAGGCCATGAACCTGAAACAGCCTCAGATAACCTCTTAGTATTAAACAGTATGAAATACAACAACAAAATTTAATAAAAACTACGTGAAACATTCATCGTATACATAGGTTATGCTACATTCCTGTTTATTGCTATGTTAAATGGTCGCTTCAGATATATTATATTACTTTTACGCTTGCTTACAGTTAGTACAAAAGTTTGTTCATATTTTGAATGCGCCTTTTCTGAAACAAATGAACTGATAGCGACATACATATATTTATTATTAGTTAATATTTATGCTAATTACAATCTGAATAGCTGTTTAATAATAATAAATAAATAATTAACCCTTGGGAATTCTATCGTTATACACATACGAATATATATAATGTATATTCGTCATTATATTAGAAACCAATTACCTATTATCAACGTGTTTATCAAAGAATACTTTTTAAATAAAAATTATACAATTTTGCCTAAAAGTAAGAACAAGTAAAAATGTTTGCTTAATATATGGCCGATTATGTTACTAATGCAAGGTTTTATATAATCGAGTCTTACATAAGACATAAAGATACGTACGATTAATAAGAAACACGAACTAAATAAAGACAGGTTTCTATATAAATTGACCTTTTATGTTTCCTACAGGCGGTGACGCGTCGATCGCGGCAGTCGACGTCAGCACAGTGGTCCCGGTCTTTTCGTGGCAGCGTCAGCGGTCCGCAGGACGACGCTGACGCTGACGACGTTTTCTTTTCTCCGCCGGCGTTGACGTCGCCGTTAAATCAACAGCACCACGACGACGTCGACGCCGTTGACGCAACCAAAGGGTAAAGAACATTTTTGTAATAAATTAACTACGATACTTTGGAGAGAAGTTCAAGTGACATTTCCTTTAGACTGCTATTTCTAGAATGATTTTCAATGAAAGCGCAACAAGAGCTTTCGGTTAAGCCAATGACGCATTGATTACACCTCATCTTACCAATGTTCATAGATAACCGTGAACAAACATTAACAATCAGGTGGCCTCTTTGCCTATTAGAAGGCTAAATTGATCAAAATTGCTTTTCACTTTGATGTTAAAGCCAATTAAATTGTACACCAGCTGCTACGTAATCGTAAGCCATCACACAATCCACCGAAGCTGTAGATAAAAAATACAGAAGCAAAACGTGCGAGCCTAATTTACATCTGCTTAAAACGTAGCAGTCCGGGCGTACGTACTTTGGCATTTTGCATACGTATACAAATTAGGGGTAGCAAAAAGGATTTTTTTTGCTTCGGTATATACTAACGTATATCCCACAAAAAGCCGCCATTACGGTTAATTTAACGGATTCAATCGCAAGACGGAAATGTCAACAGGTCTTTACTCAAAATTTTACCACGCAAAAATCTCAGTGGTTTTCAGAGGCAAAGAAAATATATACAATTATCTGTAACAAAACTGTGAAAGGTTTCCGTCTTCATACATTGATCATAAAAAAATGAAATGTTTCATTTGAAGTTTAATAAATTGTTGCTTTTGACAAATGCGTTAATTTATGGTTGGTCTACTATTCAGTTTTCATATGACAATCCATGCACTAACGAAAGCTTTCGAGTTGAAAATTCAAGGTATGGATACAATTTAGCTGCAATATATCAACACTGGTAGCAATGGCTAACGGGTCTGAACCCTTATCACGCCAAATAATAATGCATTGGGGATTGGGGAACGAGAATTAAAAAAGCGCTCAGTCGCGATTTAAAGGATGGTACATATATAGTAGAAAATGTAATTCCTACTACTCGTAATTTATGCAAGTTTAGTACAACATTTAGGTTGATTTGTATCTGTACTTTTAATGAGTTTTCAGAAAATCCTGAATTCGATATTTTTAATACAAATAGATCTATCTGTAGTTCATATTGAAAAAAACTATAGGTTAATTTCTATGAATTAAAGGAATTCACTTATTGGCAATTACGCAATTACCATACTTGAATGTAACCGTACAATAACAGCTTCGTATTAAAGACCAACATTAAGTAATTAATAGCCTTTTTAGTACCTACATTTCTGATATGGAACAAAGATTTAAAGGAGTTACAATCCATTTAGGTTAACAAGATAGTTTTTAGAACAGCTACACTATGCGCATATATTAGTCGGTCCAGAGATTAAATCTCCTTCACAGACCCATGTCACGAAGATTTAGGTGAATGATATGTATGTCAGATGAGGTACCTACATATGTATGTACAAAACGCAAATGAAACCGTAAAGTGGATCCTTGTAAAACATTAACCAGTTAGGTTATTAATTGTCTGCAATAATTTGATCGCATTAGTCTTGAATAAGAGGCCTTCTTGATTCTGTGCCGTTAATTTATCGGGACATATATGTACATATGTATAGGTATATATGGCGTCTTGCGAGCCACTCCGCTGTTACTAGGTTATTAAATTTTGACCATAGACAATAACATTTAAATTTTCACTCACGAGTACTTGAATAGGGAGTAGTTCAAATCTGTTAGAACAAACGTATTCTCCAAGAATATTCAACACCCTCTGTACATAATGAATTAAAATCGCTTATTTCACTTCAACTGTAATTTAATTAATATAATTCAATGTGCAAGCTAACGTGTACTATTATAATCAATGACTAATTAATCTTGTCAATTTAGCAACGTGACGCTGTAACAAAGTTGGTGCAACTTGACGCGAATATTAACTAACGCTGCCGGCTTGTACGGATATCGATGATCGAACGAGTACCTACCCACGTTAGTTGCATGTAATAATTTAGTTCGAAAACTGTTGTACGAACTATAGTTTTAGCTATGAATACTTTAAGCAATATCTGTACACATTGTGGCGTTCGTTACTAACCTTATGTTTTATGTCGAAATTATACAATGCGACTTTTGCCGAGAACAGTGATATACAGTATAATCGCCTCTAAGACTTCGCCTTACAATTTAAAATGTTTTTGCAAAAGAACAAAATATCTTTAACCCACAAATGTTTTAGAAGTCGTCAAATACAAAAATAGAACTTTATTATATTTTCTATGAAAACTAATTAAACCTGACCCGTATAAGTAAACAGACGGTCCAAACTTCTAAAGCAATAATATATTAGTAGTACTGTTATTGGTAGAAGTAGTTTTATGAATCAATTTTAACAGACTTATTCAAACTTAGTGATAAATGCTATGCTCTTGATTACAAAAATTAATTTAGATTAATTTAGAAAAATTACATTTAGATTAGTTGTGAAAACGGCTTCTGTAGACTGAAACAAAAATTGTTTTATAAACAAAGCTTCGCGGTAGAAGGGCATGAAGCGATTATACTGCCCCGGACAACCATTGCGATTGTTCTTCTCGTATGCCAAAATTGCTAGATCAAAACACTACAATCCCAGGATAGAAATACAAACTTATTAACAGGAGTTGCCCACTAGCGAAGCGCAGCTCTATAATGTAGCGTAGTGTTTTTTAAAAGCAAACAGGCATTGCGTAGAAACTTTGAAGAACAAATGGCCTTAATGTTTGCTACATTTAACTTTTATCGTTACACTGTTGAACACGGGTCTCCTTTCCAAATGAAAAGGGTTACACCACAGACTAGCATACTCGCTTAATGCGGATTTGAAGATTTCACACGGCTAAACGGCTATGATGAAACGTTATGAACTTTCGTACGTAAAGATACGGCTTTATATTTTCTCAGAGTATTTATATTTCTCACGCGTATAGTGGAAGTATTTTTTTTATCGGAATAGAGTAGCAAACGAGCAGGCAGCAGTCACAAGTGACAGCTGCCGCCCATGGACATCTGTAACCGACTCCTAAAAGGGCTGTAGGGAGCTGACTGTTAGTGTGAATTCAGTTAGTATAGGTGTTAATGAGAATTAGTTCGTGAGTATTCTTTAGTAACAGAACTGCAGGAAAGGGACTGAGTAATGCTTAATCTTAAAGCACACCAGATTTTGTTTAGTCTACTGTGCGTGTCTGGTTTTAAAGCTCCAATGTCTAAATTGGAGGTTGAAATTTAAGCCACTACTTTTACCTTGTGAGTAAAATGCAATTATTCCTTGTATAGATTCTACCGTTGGACGCACTTTATGTCCGTGATTATAATAATTCTGTACTAATTAATCTGTCGAGTTAGCAACACGGCAGTGACGTACTCGGCTTTACGTTACTCCGCTTAGCTTAGAGCTTATTACATGCGATCCGTCACTTTAGTTTCAAAGCGTGCAAACACCGTGCGTAGGCTTCGACCGAAGAATGTGTTTACTTTTGTTATTATTTTATGTTATGTTGTATAATAAAATGAAATATAATATGTTGTAAAAATTTTCGAGCTAAACGCTATCAATTTATTTGGTATCCGATAGTCATGCCGCCTGCACCTGATCATGCACTTTTGACCTTGTCTACAAAAAGTAATTTTACAGAATTAAGAGTACAGTTTTGGAATGCGAAATTAAATTGAATCACTTTAGTATATTACATTTAAGTGGATTATATAAAGAATTATGTTCTGAAACCATCTACTAATCCTAACCTAACCTAAATAACCATTTTTACGATGGTGCGCTTTAGAAAAGGGTTGTCGGGGCAATAAACATCGGCATTTAGACCTTTGAGGTAATAAAACTAGAAAAATATATCAGCGATCCCATTAGTAAGCGAATAACTGTCTCCTTTACTTTACTAGATTCATTGCGGATTTATTGTACTAAGAAACTTTGTTATATATTTCTTTTTATAAAAAAGTACACGAAAGTAATACCGTAACACAGATACTGATTAAAATGGGCTTAGGAATAAAATACACGTTACCTGCGTCAACAGCTTATAGAAACGCTTATATAAACTTATAGTATTTCACGTATTACAAGTATGCGGTACAAATGTGACGTGCCTTCTAAAGCATAGAAACCTTAGGGATTGTCTTTACTTATTGTTAGATAAATATATTTTGGTGTTTGCAATATGTAAGTTTCTTTATGTTATAACTAACGTTTGTTTTTTTTATATTTTGTCGATTCGAAACCTTTACTTAAAATAATAATATGTTCTTTAATTTGAGGGGAGAGTTTACCGTATCGATGGGATGAACATTAAATATTTGACAGTTACGAAGCGTGGTCGGGTCTACTAGTCATCAGTGTAAAAGTACTATCATGTATGTGGTAAAATACAATATTTATTTATTTATTTATACTTTGTTGGCCACATAAATACAATATTTAAGGGAAAATGGCGAGCTTAATGCATAGTGCATTCTCTACCAGCTAACCATTGAGCAAAACAGAGACTTACTAAGGCGGCATC
>DWGJ01003321.1:0-13610 GCA_018246895.1 Aspitha aspitha aspitha | reverse complement strand
TCACAAAGTTTTTCCCGCCTAAATACCGACCCCGGGAGAATTCTAGAATACAAAGTCCTACTAATTCTCGTTATTCCAGTGTAAATCCCGATCCCTCGGGAACTCCGAGATAAAAAGTAGCCTATGTGATATTCTGGGTCTTCAGCTACCTACATACCAAATTTCATCGTAATCGGTTAAGAAGTATTTGTGTGAAAGAGTAACATACATCCATACATACACACAAACTTTCGCATTTATAATATTAGTAGGATTATCATACATGCGACCGATAAATAGGTACTTAACACATCTTATATCAGAATGATTTAATGGTTAGCCACATTTAAATATGTACCTAACAGTGACAACTCAACACACAATAAAAGGTCACTATCGACCCCAACAATTATTTCTTGCTTATGAATAAATGACTTCTGGATTCACTAAAACATATTTACCTACAAATATATATATTTACCTAAAAATATGGCGTCGCATTTAAACAAAGTATTTTTTCGTTTGCGTTTGATATTCATTTGTTCTAGGTTCCATTAATTAACTTGTCCACCCCAGTCAAATATTGTCGGAGCAAAAAAAGGAGAAATGGAAAGGGAGTTTTCATATTGCCGATGTAAATTTTAATTTGCCAGCGACTTTACGACCCTCTTTACGATTTAGCTGCGAGCTTTCAACCTTTACTAGACTGTGTATTTGTTGGGATTCCGTATCAATTTTTAAGTTATTCTTTTGAGACTTTATGTTGATAATTTTTATTAATACTAACATTCAAACGACGAGGAATAGCGGCTATAAGAGATTATACTAATAGCTGCCAATTATGTTAAATTATCATAAAATACCCATCAGCTGCAACTGCATAAAGCTTTACAAGGAAATAGTTGTTAATATTATTATGAAGAAATTCTTTGACACTTTAAATACCCAAATTATATTCAACGCATTTAACTCTATTAGGAATATAAAATAAAAATACTTTTTTTTCTAAAAAAATGAAAAACCTAGATTCTTTTCAACTTACAACAACAATTATCAAAGTGTCTGAATCCCAAATTTTAATAAAATCTGTTCCCCAGTTTTTAAACGAAAGTGAAACCATATAAATTATAAAAAAATCTGAAATATACACTCAAGTATAAAAATCTGCGTTGAAAAGTATATGAAAGGTATCTGGAAATTATTATTGCAGCTTTAAATTTAAAACTGTACCGTAAAAGGGTTGATTTCCTATTGGAGCTGAAGCATAACTAAGATTCATAGAAAATAGTAAATTATCTAGGTATACTACCCATTAGGACTCTACATTACAATACTCGTTATTCTAAACACGGTAAGAGAGGGTCCCACAGAAATTGCATTTTAAATTTTGAGTAACCCTATCGAAAATATCAAGACATAATGAACAACAATAAAAACTCTCGTTTAATATTTAAACGTTTAAGTTGAGTTCAGTTTGAACTTAAATTCGATCATATTTACAGCAAAGTTAAAAGCAACCGGAGGTGTACAAATAGAAATAGTTGACTGCCTAATTTGAATTGAGGTTATTTTATTATCGAAACCAAATTCAAGCGACCCAGTTCCTTGTTTAAAATTGGAATCGATATTTGGAGCGATTTATACCTGAACAGATGTGGTGTCCGCATAACTGCCGTTGTATTCCGAGCCGTCGTGAAGGTGAGCCCCGTAAGGTCCTACGGATCCCACTACCAGTGGGATCTGATCTGTGTAAGAAATAAATAGAGATGTTTAAAACATACGTAGGCCCCGAAATCATTGTTGCTCCTATTTCAGCCGTTAAGCAACAGTTCTTCCATTACTATGTGTCGGATTGATAAGGTATTATGGGTAGATTGACTATTGTTTACGTAACAAGTTTCAAAAAACAAAACATCACCTGAGATCAAAATGACTAGAACATCAAGCGCTTACCTGTCAGATATATACGTAGGCAAGTACCTACCTAAAGTATTTATACGTATACTAGTTTTTATATAAACTACCAACGTATACATAATTCACATACACCTTAAAGGAAAATTACAAGAATTTAGTTACCAACGTAGGTAATGAAAGTACTTACACAAATGACAAACTATGTTTCCACAGGAAAATGAAACTCGCTACCCGAAACAAAATTAGTTATGCGTGCATGCGCCACCCGACGGCGCTTTACGGACCCTTAAACCGGACACTTATTATTTTTTACATAGATGTAACAACTAATTGGTAAAGCCTGACGCAGTTTTTATTAATTCTCACCACTCTGAACGTTGTCTTGATACTCCTCCAGATACATGGTGCGCGCACGCTTGGCCAGGTCAACAGCATTCATCATAAGCTCGTAGCCTTGTTCCGCCGTTACTCCGAGATGCTTCACAAACCCTTCCACCGAAGCCTGGTACGTGTTCGTAATTATCAAGTGGGCGCCAGCTGCAAAGGTTTCAATCAATTAATATGTTAACTATAATATGAACAAGAATCATCACACATAGTACTGAAAACAAATGGATCGCAAGATTGAGATCCTAAACAATTTGAACTATGTCTGCGCTGCTTTCCTATTCACAATAATTTAATTCCGGAAAGCTTATATTAGTAAACTAATACCATAAATATTGTTGAACTCATATACCGTCAGCTACTATTATTAACAGCGGGCAGGGTGCGGCTACGAGACATTAACAATTAATGTTATTAAAACTTAGTAATGCAACACGAACCCGAGAAGTTCAGTACAAGTACCAAGTACCTGTTCACCGAAAGGAATATTCGTTGGGTCGAAGAAATGAATTATGTAATAAATAGAAGACGGCGCACGGCCTACGAATGGAAACGTATTAGAGAGACAAGGTGATTAATGACAGCGGCGTCATGTATCCAGCCCAAGCTCCTCTGTTGTTCCACTCGGTTTTCGCGCCTCCGGTCTTTACTATGCAAATGGGAGGTAGTTAGGATACATAGGAAACAATTGCTTTTCTTGGCAAACTACTAAGGGCCGATCATAATTATTGCGCTATACGTTTGAGGTTATACCGTTTCTCATATTAATCTACTCGCACGCAATACTGGCTTATTAATATACGTCTTTTTGTTATTTTGCGGCCCGCTTTTCAACTTTATTGCTACTAAAACGTGTCAGAGGAATAATAATATTCTCACAATGCTCGAAGTCATTTTTTATGTTTATTCGTATCATTCCTTCTATAGGAAGCGGTAAAGCAAGGCAGTAGGCTTTTCGCCTCCAGGGAGTTATTTGCTTGCAGACACTTTTCAGCTTTTTCTTATGAAAAGAAACGGTCCGTTTTGTGGCGAAGAAAAGCGCTTTCAGAGGACGATGACACGAGACGAGGTCGCACTCTCGCCGTCAGATGCAAGGAAATGACAAGCTAAAAGCGACCTAACTTGTAATTCGTCAAAACACTCATGTCTCGCACTCTCTCGTGTATATCTACAAAATTTGACGGTATCGGTTGTCTCTTTATAAAATTACTCCTTCATTCATCTTCGATACGCGTACAGTGCAATTACGAGTACTTTGTGCTTCAGAAAGTTTACACTCTGCCAACTGAACGTATTCAAATTTAGAATTCATTACTCAATAACGGAATTGAATCTGGACTTAATCATTACTGCCACAGCAAGTTTGTGCAACGTAGAACCAATTAATACTTTGATTTTGAAGCTGAATTCTAACTAAAGATTTTGTATCAAGATTGGATCTATACGTAACGTACAAATGTAACTATATATAATTAAACAAAAAAAATATTTATTTTACTTCTTGATATATGAAAAACCAGTGTAAAAGTTAAAAAAAAAGTAAAATTTTTGCCAAGTCATATCTGATGTTATAATCATATTACCAATTATGAAACCTGTGCATTAAGACGATCCATAAAGAAAAGTTGTTTTTTAACTGTTCCTATAACTGTAATATCAAAGTATATGCCTATTTTAATCCACAATTAGACACTGTAAGGCCATGCACGGAGAAGGACATGCACGGGCGGCTTTCGTTACGTGCATAAGTAGTGTGCGAGGTGTAATGCCGAGTACGCCACGAGTAGTTGCATCGCGCCTACGCTTTTACACTGCTCTACTTCTTCCTTTCTTTGTGGCATGGCTTCATAAACCGTTCATTTTATCAACATGAACTTTCAACAATCATTAATAAACATTATAAACATTAATTAAACACATTTTCTGATTTTTTTGATCATTCTTACATCACTTATTAAGTCAATAGTCAAGACAAAGACATCAGTTGCATATGATCGATTTGCTGTAGGTCTGTTACCTACCTCTTAAAAAATCGAGATGCGTATTGACGACTTCGTTGGGATGAGTGTGAAGAAACCGTGCACTCCAAAGCGGGTCCCCGTCAATGACATGTCCGACATGGCACGAGAGCTGTGTCGAGAAACCACCGTCCAACAAGACGATATGCGGTGGCTCTAAGCCTTCGCTGGGTGGCGTCATTTTCCTCGCTTAATTAATCTGCAAAGTTCATACAAACATTTATTAGAACGAACGTGGTACAAAAGACTTAAGCCGACCGTCCGAGATTAAATTCTCGTGTAATACGAATACCCAACTTGAGACCAATAGGCAGTAAACGCTACAGGTATGCTTTGATGCTTATAGATGGTCGGCCTTCAAAATCCACGCTTGTGAACATGTGATGGTTGGAAAAATTGTCGTCACGTCGTCGTTAATTTTGTCCTCATACTATGTGTAGGTACCTAACTTTGAGCCAATTTGCTTTTCAAAGTAATGAATAAGTACTTAATATTTATTTAGTTGTACAAAATGTGTGGGACAATAAAATTATTACGTTTATGATTGCATTTCATTGCACAGGAACGCATATTTCGTCGACAAGGTTAATTTACAAGTAATGTCTGTCTGAACACCGAATATGCTCAAAATACATGTTTTAATGTACCTATAAATAGGTAAGCGAAATATTTGGTAATGCGAGTTTATTTCAGCTTACATTTGAGCTTTCAATACAAATTCTATACCAGAATGAGTTTAGAGGAAATTGTTTCAATTTGTACTCTATAAAATAACACAATTTAGACCAGAGTAACTGAATAAAATGTTTGTTCAAAATTGAAGTTTTATTAAATTTATTTCGTATTCCATTTATATTTTGTTAGCTAAAGCCGGCCTATTCGTATCATACAAAATATTTGTGTTTGTAATATGTATAAATTCTGGAATCATAACATTCTCGAGAACAACTCGTAAAAATAGTCCACCAAAGAAAAGAAATCATGTTTTCATACAAACTGTCTTCAGAGTCTTGCTTTATTAAAAAGTAGAAAAATAGTTCTGAACAAAAAAGTATATTTGTGATTGAAAATAAGTAAGAAGAGATACAAATCCAAAATTAACTCGGAATAGCTATTCAGTTGTGTAACAAAAGATTGCAGAAATAAAAGTTTGAATAATGAGCTTAAAACAGAAATGGCGATGCTTTTATATACCTACATACGTTGGAACTAAATTATTTTATGCAAGAAGTCGATTTTCTCAGTTTATTTTGATAAAAAATATACTTGAAGCTTGGTTTTTAAAATCGGTTAGGTACAAAAGGAAGATTCCGTTTATTTGGGACACAACAAAATATCCTAATTGTATAAAATTGGACAATTAGTTTTCGCGCGTTTGTGAGATATAAACTGAAATCCTGCTGATTTTACTTCTGTTAGAGAACGTAATTGAATTTAACATTACAATTTTTTACAATATAATTTTCTCCATAAATACTATTTCATACGTTCCAACACTGTTTGCTAATTAGTGAGGAAAGTGGGTTAAGTTTTGTTCCATAGTGCTGCGTGGTCGATATCGCACGTGTACTCCGGAATAGATGGAAAACCTGCTCTGTCAGGTTTATTAACCTTTACGGCTTTGTCATGTGTCTCCATTGGCATTGTTACAGTGATGTGTTCAGTAGCAGGCGAACTCATGCTTCCAAGTGAATGAATACAAACAAATTGAAGCTTTTTTACAGAGGGTAAAAATCAAACCAATGTTTATTGAGAATAATCATCGTGCACGTAGGTAATATTTTTTTAAATAATAGAATGAGCAAGAGTGCCTGCCTCATAAACATCTATATCACATCTCAAATTGGACGTGGAAAAAATGTACCTACCAGAGGTCAGTTGCAGACAGATACATTTATGCTATATTTGCGATATAATATATGCGATACATTTTGCTCATAACAGCTTAGTAAGGAAAATTTGTGTCCAACGTGCGTATCACACCCTCCAGACCTAAGACGTAAATACAATAAAGTTGATTGTGAACATAATCATATAAGTCACATTCTGAGGCGAGTAGGTACCGTCACCAACAATAAAACTTTAAAATCTTAAGTGTTTATTTATTTCTTTAACAGTTTATGTACACAAGACAGGAGAACGAACGAGAACAAAATTTCTTCGAAATTTTAAGTGTTTTTAATTAATTTAACACAATAATAAAACTAGCAATTTGCATAAAGAAATATAGCGTATAAAAGAGAATATTTTATTCTATTATGTTTTTACTCTCCCTTATTTTTCAAAAACAATCAAAATATTACCGTATGATATAGCATTAATCAGACGAACATATTGCAAGCAGATCAGTAACATGAAAAAAATGCTCTTAGGTATTTATAAAATAACTCATCATTTTGCGAAAACTTACTGACGTCTACCTGAACGGTATCTCATATAAATAAGAATGTTCTATTCGTAAGTATAAAAACATAATTCTCGGTCAATATTAGCTTACTTTGATTATATGTATTAACGAAACTCCAGTGGGTCGGAGAATTCCCTTCATTACAATTCAGCCCTCCTATCGCTAACGTTGCGGCTCTTAGATATTTTTGGATATTTAGACAAAAGCAAGAATATTTATTTGTAAATCTGATTAGTGTAATTATCTCCTAATACTTAATATTCCCGATCAGTTTCGCGCCGGGGCCAGATAACGAGTTACATTTTGCATGCCCTTCACTATGACGTTCAGGCCTTTTTTAATCCTTTTAAGAAGCTTTTTACGTTCAGCCCATTAGCCCAGTATTTCTCATATACGAGTACTACAATATTTTTTATAACGATTTACTTTATAAACAACATTCGTCTCCCCGTCGCTTGACCGGAGGGCAGAAAGTAACTTTGTTTGCGGTAAATATTACTACTTTATGTAATATCTATTGAAACAAATGATTTGCTACAAACAACAACAACAACAAATAAAAACAATATCATTATAATTAATCATTAAATTGTATAGCAGTATATTTCTTGTCGAAGCTATAATAATTTACCGTCGATGGTTGATAGTCGTCTGATCGTTTGTCAAGAAATGTCATTATGGAATTGCAACAATAGCCAATTTGTTCTCGAATCTATAAATGCACCCGTTTTTGGCTATTTTAGTAGGTATTTCTGAGAGCTAGACCATCGTCCGCTTGTTTGGTTTAACTTTACGGTATAGTCAGTGAGCGTACTGTTTTTGTTATGGGTTATGTACATTCAAACGTATTTACATTTCACCAGTACCTACGTGGCTACGAGTACGTAGGAGTAGGTATCCGTAAAAGACGGTGGTTTGTGTGAATTGCTGGAAATATTAATATAAATTAATTATGAGCTAAAATAGTAATGCAGGAAAGTAAGTAATCGTAAACAATATACATTAAGATAATTGCAAATGAAACATACCACATTATTCAATTAATATAAAACGCTTATTATCTATACAGTCTAGAAAGCTTATTATCCAAACGATCTTGAAAGCTTATGATCCAAACAATCTAGAAAGCTTATTATCTAAACAATCAGAAAAGCTTATCATCCAAACAAACTAGAAAGCTTATTAACCAAAACATCCAGAAAGATTATTATTCAATCAAGGAATATTATTACTCGAACAATGTACAAAGCTTAATAACCATATAAACTAGAAAATCTATAGGTATATATATGATTTTGTTATATCTATATATGATTTTGTTAGTATAAGGAAAAAACTCAAAAAACACAGACCGTTTGGGTTATATTAAGTGGCCACGCCACTAGACGTTTGTAAAGATGCAGGCATCGCCTATTCGTCTGCGGACCTAGATTAGATTGGATTTCTTTAAAAACTATTTGCTTTACATCGATGTCGATGATTTAATGTTTATTTATTCAGCTATACCACGGCTTACACACAGTCTATAGTAACACTATGGAATAGATATAATACACTTACATACATATTATGTAGGTGTGTATTTAAAAAATTACGAACTCTAGGTTCCTTCAGATTAAACAATTACAAAGTCAAATAGCTTGAAAGAACGACGGACACTAATTAGACATAAATCATTACATAAAAACTTGAAGTGCTGGCTTTAAAGAATATGAGAACATTTTTAAAACAAAAGAAATATCGTTTCCGTTGACAACAATATTTTAGGCGCCTCGACATCCACCTGAGCTCGGAGGGCGTCGAAATGAATTATGATGCCAGCTTGCCGGGTTCACTATACATCGTGTCACAATTAGCATGAGCAGAGTTACAAACAAAAACCGAAATCTGTTTTACACCAATCAATGTACTCATAATACAAAAATATTTTCAGCATAATCAAATCTTACTAGTCACGAAAGATTAATAATAATTGTTGGATATTAATAAGGGTTTATAATAAAATACAGCGTGGGTATTGAAGGGCAACTGTATTTATGTAGGTTACTCCGAAATATGTATGGTGGACTGATTTTTTTATCTGTTTTAATACGCGGATACACAGTTAATAAAAATAAGTATAATGTAACTACAAACGAAAACCAATTCGTGTTCCACTGTAGGCCAAAAGCAACTGCTGACCTTAGAGAATATCTTTAACCTGGAGCATATTTCACCACACTAGTTCTTTGCCAAAGCGAAGTTATATTACAAGGTCTAGCTAATTAAACATTCATATATTATAGCAATAATTGTTAAAAAATACTCACTAATATTTTACTGCAGTTATTTTAAACTCTTTGGTACACTCACTTGTAATAACTAATATAATAGGTTAACAAACGTTTAGATAGTCTTCATTATAAAGGGACAAGCAAACAAGAACTACTATGCGCGTATCGTACGCTATATTTTCAACTCTGCACCAAACACTGCTCTAATTATGTTTTTGTGGCAAAAAAAATATGAATGTCTGTTAATCTCTTCTATTCGTAATGAGTATCATAGACATATACATATGTACATAATATTAAGAGATGTACGTGAAGATTTTTATTTAAAGTAAATTTTAACAAAAAATATATATGTACATATGTATATGGAGCAGTGACTGCCACTTGTAAAGACGACGCATATACTAAATACGATACACGACATAGAGCCCAGCAGTTACATCCATAGCATTAATAATAATTGTTTATTAAGAGATATGAACTAATTACTTTTGTAATCTTTATTACTTATAGACAAATATGAATACATTATATAATCTACTACAAACAATCATTTGAAAGTTTATGCAAATGACTGTTTATTTGTTTCTACTGAGCGATCTAATAAATGAACACCAATAAGTAAGCAATAGATTAGTTTACTTTGTTTTAAAATGTAACTATTCATTGTAGTACCTATTATATAGGATTTGTGTTCATTAGGCCCAATTAAACTGTAAGTTATTATTTTGCCGTAATTGAGTCGTAGGCAAACCAGTCGGTTTTATGTTAACTGCTGGCTATTGGCTCGTGGCACATGGTTTACGAGACGAAATGATATTAATAGAGTAATCAGTTTAGTGCAACGCTCTCTGCGGTGAACGTTTACAACGAAAACTTTTTCATTGTACTAGCTATTCTTAAATACAGATTGACATGATGAGTATTTTTTGATACATATGTTTTTAACGTTTCTCATACTTCAATCATAACAGGTTTTATTTTTATAAATCACAGTAATTTGATGCTATTTTTGTGTAGTCTATATGTTAGTAGATAGATTTTTAATTTTGAAAACTAAAAAAGTAAAACAAGCTACATAGTGTATAAATACAGAAGTCTATGTTATAAAGATAATTATAAGAATAAAAAATCCTACTCTACATTCACCTTCTGTTACTCGAAATTCTTCAGTTATTGTCATTGCAAACAAGGAAGGCGAAAAAAGAAATAAGACGACCTACTGTTCCAACTCAAGAGGCTCTTGGTGATCTTAGTTTTATTTCCGCATGATGGTAGACTCGGTGTATACTAAGAAATAATATAGCATAATAGAAAATTTCGCTTCCGAGATTTTAGTAGACGCCATATATGTATATTTTTAATTTTTGAATAATACGACGATTTAAGCACATAGCAATTGTCGCGTTTACATCTAGATTTACTGTTGTATCTATTTTTTAGATACAGATAATGATCAAGTGTAGATCATTTTATTTTTAAAATATAGGTACCTATTTCTAATCTTCATACTGCAGAGAGCCCACAATACGTCGCACAACCTCCATCTAAGGCGGCAATTTACTTATACATACTAAGATACTAACTACCTCCTGATAACGACACACATTTTGTATCTAGGTTCTCTCTAGCTACACCTTTATTACTTACACTTAAATTTTTATCTAATAAGTATAAGTATAAGTACATATGTAAGTACAAGTCAAGTGGATAAATATGAATTTGTCATACATACATAATTCATTAATATTCAATAGCTTAATAGTAAGTATTATACTTACTTAGGATAAAAAATTTTTAAAATTGTATAAAAGTGTTTCAAAATCCCTTCGAACCTTGAACTATCCATAAAAACGTAGGTACTTACGTTATTTTCACTTGCACATTGCTATAGAATGTAACGATATTAAATGTCAATAACGATAATATAATTAACGGCAGTCTGTTCAGTTTATTTATACTGAACTGTATGTGGCTTGAGGACACTATCGGTCATTCGCTGACATCACGTAGGGATATTATACGCCGGCGATTTTAAAATCATGGACACGGTACCTACCGTGCCGTAATAATAACAACACTTGGCAAGTTTTCAATACTTCACACATTTCACAAGCTAGTTCTTCGCTGTTCAATGCCATTTTATGTTGTTTTCAACCAAGAAGATTTCTGACCTCATTTTCACGTATCAGATGAGTATTTAAAGACGTCTTTTTTATTAAGGACTTTGCCCCGGCTCATTAATACGCCAAACAATGTTAATTTACTCTTAACATTTTTGTTATAAGATAACAACGGACCGGAATTAGAACGTTTACGATTAAATCAAATTCGTGACACTCATAAAGGATGCTTCATATAGTGGGTAAAATAAAGTAATCAACCGCATATATTGTTATTATTTCAGATTTCCAAATAACGTAAGTAACTACGAAGAGATGAAATATTGTAATTGAGCGTTACTTTTATATGTATGTTAAAAATGACTCGTAACTGTAATGATACGCTTTAACACCATACCTGTTGTCGTAACTAAATTATTATGTACATATATGTATGCGTAAACTTTAAGGTTCAATTTTCAAAAACATAGCGAGGATTACGCGGCTGTTACAGTAACAGATAAGCAAAATGTATGTATGTAACAAGATAATTAATTGTTTGTTCCATTGTTATATTCTTATTGTAATTTTGCTTTGCACCGATCCGCGGCTTAAGTATTTCGTATTTACTCATATGTATTTCATCCTAAAACAAAGGATCAGTTGGGTAAGCAGATTGTACGATGGTTTACCCTTAATTGAACTTTAAAACTTTACATTTGTTTAATATACATTACACATATATAACCATTTCCATTATTCGTTATCAAAGTAAAGATTTTTTTATAATTGCTGCGAATGACTTAAGCTAATCTACTTATAAATTGAACACCTAGGGTGGAGGTTACAAGCGGGAAGAAAGGTCGGTGTTAAATTTATTGATTTGTTAGATAAGAATCAATTGGAACGGAGAGCCAAAAGTCGTTTGCGGTGACTGTACCTACTTGTGAATTTAATTGCTTTTTCTCAGAGTTCGCCGACGGTATCTACATATTCCTAGGAAGGAATTCTATGGATATATTTATCACTTTGCTAAAATCTTAACTTCTTTTGGGTTTCGCTTAATTAAACAATAAATCATGGTAAACTTATAGCACTTTTAAACAAAAACTTTTTGTAGGTACCTAAACGTAATGATGAGCAGCGGTTTAGTTCAATAACCTTTTGTTTTGTTGTTCTGTTATTATCACACCACTTTATGTTAAATAAATGATATGATGTGACAAAACAAGGTAATAATGATAAAAATGCAATAGTTATTAAATGAATGTATATGATAAATCTACATTATGAGATGCTTAATCGTATTAATGTTACCTTTTTGATCTCATACATATGTGATAGTAGATTAGTAATTAAATCGAGAATCCTTTACGTCTATAGTTGAACATATTCAAATGTAGTACCTAATTACACTTTATAATATGTAAAGCATCTACTAAGAAATGGCTGTCTACGGCAAGCCTACCTAATTGTTCCAACCGACTGTTATGGATATGAATAATTAAAGGTTACTTAATAGCTTTTTACTTTTACTTTATAAAAGTTAAAACCCCTCAAACAAGGCAATAAACTGGCTCTGTACCTACAGAGTGTGAGTCCTGTGAGTCAACTCAGTACTCAGTACAAACAATCAATTCAGTTGATTAGTTCAATCAGGAAAATCACCGCAAAGTACACGAGACAATTTTAATTAGAAGAAATCCATTAAAGATCCATTGTTGGACAAACTTTTCTCTCCACAACTGGCGCCGCGTAGAACTTGCTCCAGAACGACAATCCAATATGGATTCATGGAAATACCTACACGTTAGACAATTTAGAGATCACATGCGATCATTGCTAATGAATTAAATATCTATTGGTATTGATTTGATTATAAAAATAATGTAGGTAATCTAATTCCTTTTGTTTCTACAGATATGTAAATGAAGCAATTACGCGTTGATTTTGAAAGATAGAAGCAAATGCATTATTACTGGACTAGCAATCACAACGGCGCCTCATGCAAGTCAATTACGTCTATCTGCCGCCTGGTTAGCTACCCGATCTCGCTGATACAATATGAATTTAGAACAAACGAGTTACAGTTGGGGCGAAAGTTATTTAACATGATTATAAGTGTACGTATTTCGCGGTGAAATTGTGTTAAAACTCAATTGTCTGGTTTCCAGCACTGCATGAAACACTATTAGCTAATACATTTATTACGTAAGAATAGTTTGTTTGCCAGACGGAGCTATCCTCCTGTTTATCTATTCCATTAATAATATTAAAAGAGCTCATGGAATGACATTATTTGAACTTAAGATAAATTTGTTGTATTCAGCTTGTAGGCAGATACAGATTATAACAATAAACTGATACCTTATAACAGAAAATGAGAAATAAAGCAATGTGACCTTTCATTAACTCATCGCCAACTGATGTTTGACCGTTGCGTTATATATGTACTAGCTGACCCGGCGAACTTCGTACCGCCTAACAGTCAATGAATGTCGTTTCTAACCTAGCCGTTTCACGGGCT
>DWGJ01003320.1:0-13615 GCA_018246895.1 Aspitha aspitha aspitha | reverse complement strand
TCGGGCCCGGACACGCGTCCGAGGTCCTACCGCTGACCGCCCGCTCGCCCCGCGCCCCGCACCGCGCCGCTACCTTCCTAAGGCTCTCTAACCCCTCGGGTCCGGGTTCGGGGCCGGGCCGGGCGCGCAGCGAGCTGCACGATTTGCAATGTATTATGTTATTTTAAGAGACTTACTCGCTAATAAATTGATATATTTTACTTTTTATTACAAAAATATTGCATAATATAACATCAGGAGTCGCGGGCCGCGCCCCCGCGCCGCAGCCGGGGTATATTTTATTTAAGATACATCAATTTCAGTTAGTGTATGTATACATAAAGAGCGCTCCGAGTCTGCGTCGTCGTGTCGGTTCGAACTTCGAACTCGACGTGTCCTAGGCTACGGCTTAATCGATCTTTTACCAACTATCTAGATAAAGTATTATGATTCGTTAACATTGGACCACAAATCGTAATTAATTATCAATAATATTTACTCAGGTAACAAAAAGCGGAGCCTCGCGCCGCGACGGAAGCGCGCGCCGGCGCGGGCGGGCGCGCGCGGGCGCGGGCCGGCGCGGGCGCGCGCTGCGGCTCTGATATGCAGAGTACGATTAGGATATTGGCGTGTATATGAAAAATCTATAGAGTCGTTTTCTGATATGTGATCGCGCGAGGCCCCTCCCGACAGCTTCTCTGTCGTTAATTTAAATAAACAAAATAAACTACAACACGTTCACTTAAACGGCTCACTTATAGTAAACATCTATTTATAATAATAATAATAATAATAATTAACACAATTAACTCACAAAATTCATCCCTTAACTATTAATTTATCAGTTTTCTAAAAGAAACTTGGCAGTAGGTTCAGTACTCGCGTAGAATTTTGACGATTCCACAACTATAAAAACCTAAATAATATCAATTCAAAATTCGGTTTCAGCGAGATGTGGAGACACTGAAAACACTCGACTAGGTGTCGGACAGCGGACACCGCGGCGGGGCGGGGACACTCGAACATCAGGACAGGGAACAAATAACTATACGTATAGTATATATATATATATACATATATCAACATACTTGAGGTTTTCTTTTGTAACAAAGTGTAAATATGCGAATGGCCATAAAAAGCACCAAAGAATTAAATATTTCATCTGAGGGTAATATTTTACGATATTTTTGTATCGGTATGTATAATAAACATTTTTTACGTAAATATTTCTTTAATATAAACTCTTATTTAGACTATAATATTATACTTATTGCATATTGTAAAAACTGTTTTCGAATAATTTGTATATTCATATAATGTATTTAACTTTGATTATTATAGTTCTGAGGTAGGAAGTGAGAAGCGCCGCTGCGGGCGACCATGTCTGTAGAAATTTCATTACAAACGTTAAAAATTCGTTTGAACATTATACAAAACCGCTCCAACCCCATATAACATCTAGCAAAGTTAGTGTTCCTTTCTGAATTTCCCTAAAAATAGGTAAGTATATATAAACATTTGAGCAATCAATTTCGTCTCTCCTATTTTTGTATAAATATTAAATTCAATAATAAAGATTATATTAGTTCGATTTGAGAATAACAATATTTATCTTAAGAACGTCATTAGAAGCGATCGGAGAAACGTAATGCATGATGAATTGGAAAATAGACGAATTTACTATTCAAAGTAGTCAGTGAAAAATATGTCCGCGAGAGCGACCCGTCGCGACTGCGGTGCGCGGTTAGGTCGTCGCGCTCTACGCCAGCGAGCAGTCGATCTCCACGATGTCTTTGGGCACGTCCACGAACTGGTAGACGAGCCGCTGGCCGTCCACCTTGGCGAGGATGCCGCGCTGGTAGTAGTAGCGCAGCGCGCGCCCCATCGTCTCGTAGTTCATGTCCGGCTTGTTCTTGTGCAGCCCCCACAGCCGCGACACCGCCTTCGAGTCGACCAGCTTGAACACGCCCTTCTCGCGGTTCGTCCACTTGATGTAGCGCGGGCAGTACTCGCGGTCCTGCAGCAGCTTCAGCAGGAACTCCCACAGGTAGGTGGTGGAGCCCTCGCGCGACTTGCGCTTCACGCCGGGCGTCGCGGGCGCGTCGGCGCGCGGCCTCTTCTTCGGCTTCAGCTTGTTGTGGTGGTGGTGGCGCTGGTAGTCGCCGAAGTCGAACACCGAGTAGGGGATGTCGTCGTGCGGCAGCGGCGGGGGCGCGGGCGCGGCGAAGTGGTGCGCGCCGCCCCCGCCGCCGCCGCCGCCCCCCCCGCCGTACCCGTAGCCGTAGCCGTCGCGCTCGCCCACGGCGCCCACTGGAAACATACATACGACACCTCAATTATCTAACGGTACTCACGAACACGACACGGAAGCAGATCGTTTATACATTATAGTGGTCGTTGTGTTCACTTTCAATGAACTGCGTTAGTTTTAACTGATCAGTTAGCATTCTAATTGTTGAGATATTTATAACACAACACGTACGGCGGCGCGATGGGCGTTCTAATCTAAACATGTTAACGATTGTGTGATTAGACGCGCAGTCCCACGGCCGCCGGGGACTCCGTCCCGAACCATCTCTATTTAAAAACTACCTGAAATATTTTGGCAACACTTTTCGGTAGAAGTGTACACAGACTAGATTGGATACTGAAACTGATCACAATGATATCTGATACTACATTTAACTAATATCTCAGATTCTCTACATATTGTAAGCAAATAAATCTGCCACCGCGAGTACAATTCTAGGAAGTAACAAGTAATTGATAAGTGAGTAGTTAAACACAGATTTTATGTCAACATTGTTTATTGTAATTCAATGACTGCACTGAACATTGATGTATGCCATTGTTATTGTCCTTTTTTCATATCGCGCGATAACTGTCATATAATTTTTTATACTATATTTCGCTTTGTCCTGAACGAGGGCGGATACTCCGACACAGATTTTAAATTATTAGTCACAAAAACATATGAATCAAACTCTAATTTTTAGCTTTATTCAATAAAGCCTAGGCAATAGACTTTATTACGTAGATATATTTAAAATTACGGTTCGCTCTTGTGATCTTTTTTACTTTGGAACGGAAAAGGAACATCTAAACGAGAGGTGTTGGTTTTATGCCACCGTGTTACGTCTAACGGAGCCTCCCCCTGAACATAAACGTTTCGTGATTATTTTCACGATCGGCAATAATAGGTTGTTCGCGAATGATATTCGCAACGTGGGACGCGAGTAAAAATAATGTTTATGGGGAGTCGTGTCGAAGATTCCCGATAAAGTATTTAAAATGTTTAATGTCACTTTGCGTCAAACGGAACGGTGAGAGCCACATTGCGTAAAAAATTAAGTCTTAAGATTAACAGTTTCTTCATTGTGACTAAGTATGATGGAGATGCAGAAGAAAAAATAATGGGTGCCATCACAAAAAGATGTTGCCAGTTTTTTGACAACACAGTCAAATACAGCAAACCACGTCACATTGTCGTAATTTTACTCTGCCATGATATAATAAAAAAATTGTTTTCGCGGCGGAATTCCGTTTAAAATGTAATAGACAAAAAATATTGTTTTTGATAAGAACGTTGAAATAGATAAAGGCGCGCTAGTTTGCGTCACCGGCGTGCGGCGCGGTCTTCGCCTTGACCCCAATGCGGCGGCCAGTCTCCGGCGACCAGCCATTTTCCTCTACCACATGTCACGACGTTTCTCTTTAAAATCCAATTATGCGACATGTTGCACCGCCTCTTGGATATTATCTCTCCATACGTATATCCATACGGACTCGGCAACTGTATTAAATGAAATGCGACTTTTAAATATTACAGGAACGAATAGTTTCAGTTCCATTCTCCGCACTGTTGTTTCCGCAATGATGTTATGTCGGAATTCTTCGTGTATGTTTTATTGATTGTATTCGAATTCCAATTAATTCTTTCATTTCAAATGAGTCACTTTATGTATGTTTAGAAATGCGACATGCACGCCAGTCAACGTAGCGATGACATCACGCCGGAGCGGGGCGCGGTTGAAGTTGATTTTGTATCCAAATTGCTAAATATATTCAGTGTATCAATATTTAAATAATTGAACTTCTTTGCTTGTTCCGTTATGGATATCGTTATCCTTCATGTGGTCGTCAGTTGCGCACTGTCCAGCAGGAGAAACATTTCCTGGAAATATCACAAAACCGAAACTTGTCCGCATAGCCTGACCCAAAAACATCTGAGAAAATAAGAACAGAAGAGTCAAACGCGCGATAGTTTCGCTACATTGGAAATTACGGCAAATTATTGAGATTGCAACAGGCAACACAGTCAACAAGGAAATGATATTGATACAGGTACATGGCATGGCGCTTTATTTTTAGCAATTGTTTGCGCGATAACATATCAGTGATACGCAGTAGGTACAAATCACAGAACTATGGTGCCGTATAAATAGTGAGGCCTTTTTTCTTCTAACGTACTCGTATTGCTAAGATGCATTTACGCTTATATTATGAAAGAAAATGGAATTGTAGAGCGATTGAAAAAGAAAGCAGGAGCAAACTGTTCTATCATGGACTGATTCATAGATTCTTGGTAACAATTACAACCTACTTAAAATAGATGTATTTATGTAATTACAAGCTAGTTGTATAATGTAATAGAAGAAGTAAAAGGAAGGAAACAATAAGAAAATGAAATCAAACATTGTTAAGCTTATTCTGTAGACGGAATGACTGTCTGAATCACGTCGAGGTTCGCATTCTGTGATCGTTGACCGAACTGGCATACATAATCTAAGCGTATTATATAACGCATGGCGGATACGAATATTACTATTATTTTTAGTCTGTGCGCGGTAAACATGGGCGCCATTGCACGCGTTCGCGGCCCGCCATTTTCTTTCTAATATTATCTAAGTCGCGTATTTTCGCGCGGCTTATCGGCAGGTCGTTCACCTCGCCGACACGTGTGCCGAGCGTTTGTCATGTACGCTCGCCTTTTGTGGCGTCAGGAAACCAACAATAACATAGCTTTCCCATGTAAGGTCCGAGCGTGGAACGATCACTTTTCTTCTAGGAAGGACTTCGTTCGATTTCGGTGATCCTTGCCGATAAATTGTCACAAAGTTGAAGAATGAAAAAATATTGTTAGTTTTAAAGTTGTCACATAATTGTCTTATCGTATCGAAGGAATGTCGACATGAGGAAATTAAAAGTGTTCGTGACTGTTTTTACTACCGAATTGTACCATTATATTTGCCCGTCGTAGGCACATGTATACATATCGTCACGCCATACATTAATTATTATTACATATTCTGTAATCTAAATGCGCAGTATTGCATATTTGAATTTGCGTTCCCAGTGACGCTGTTTGACTTCCGTGAAAGAGACGAAAATATGTCTTATCAAAACTGTCTTATAACTACTGTTTCATTGTTGCTAATAATGTCCATCTCTTTGCAGCGAATAGTATTCATATAACATTACGAGTATATGTAGGTATGTTGCATACTAAAATGTGTGATGTATTGCAGTATTCTTTGTAAATTCGCCTGACTTCATATTTTATCATGTACAATTATGGTCTAATAGACACGTAGCTAAACGGAAAGGTCTCGATAAATGCGCATTATTCCAGCCGGCTACCTGCCGCACATTACACAGATAGTACAAGTTCAACATGAAATCGGCTGATTCTATTTCTGTAAGTACCGGATAATGGCGTCCGTTTTTACGGACCGGATCCGGATCCCGCGTATAAAGAACAGGACGGATCTTAGCTAGGCGCAGATAACTTTTCTCGCGGTACGTTCGACGGTGTGACCCATTCAAACGTTACAGAAATATGACAATGAATAATACCTATTTTTATTAAACTTCATTAATCATTGTCAGGAGGAAATTATTGAGCATGTGCGTCGCGTAAATCTTTGAATACACGGTAGATCTGACATCTGTATTTTATTGACGCAACAATTGGAGAACACAGACCGTTTGTTTACGCGACACTGCCCCAGAGAGGGACGGCAACGCGGCAACACGAGAAGCCTGCGTCCACCAGTAATTGAAAAACTTGGACATGCAATCTAATAGATAAGTACACTCGATAACGGTGGCGGGCGGCGGATCGGCTCCATATTTACAATTTAATGAACCGATCCACGAACGCCACATAAAATCCCTCCGAGCCTGGGAACACTGGCGGAACATAACAAAAAAGAAGACATTTTCTGCGCTGGCGGTTCTATTTTTAGCTGCGCTGGACGCATCCTACTGGTTTTACTGCTGCAGTATCAAGGTTACGGCGCCGTGTGCGCTCGTCCGCACCTCTAGAATGTCATCCGCGCTCGGCCGCTCGCGGGCGGCTTGACGCGAAAAGAAAATTACTTCTTTCGGTATCGAGGGAAGATCGTTCTTATCGGGAACGCGTAGCGGCGGTATTGGCGCGTCGAGGGGCGTGATGGATTCTTTTATTCCCGGATGCGAGCGTGCGATGCGCGTTAGAGGCGCGGGCGGGGGGAACCGGTCCGCGCATCCCGCGCGATAAATGGGTTACCCCACAAACCTCTTGCGATACAAACGCGTTTGTTTGCGCGCTAATACCGAGACAAAAGCTGTTACTTGACGCGTGTCAATAGAACGGGGATTACGTTGTTGATCGGTCTGTTTTGTTACAGCTCGCTCTGGACGAATTTAGGTCAGAGAGAGATAAGTTGGGTTAGGTTTGGGTTAGTTTCTTTGATTGTTTCCCTATTAATATACGAGTGACAATATGAGTCGTAACAATGGACAATGTTTTGTATCTGCGTCCACGTCGACGTCCATGCATGTATGTACATATATTGGGTGCATGTTATCTCTTCCGCCCAAACACAGAGCGAGCGAGATAACCCGCGCGTCGTTGCCTGGAGGAAGTAGGCACCAATCTTATCTCCCTAATTCTGTTTATCGCGATAACATTTTTGCAAACTACCGACTCGCTAATGTCTTGCGCTGAAATGACGCGGTACCCGATACTGGTACGTAGTTTAGGAAAATTTCCTTGCGATAGGGATCTTATGTATGTAAATGTTTTTGTTATTCATACACATCTATGAGGTAAAAAACGAGTGAATATGCACTTTCTCGAGAAGCGGCTACATCCTAGACTCGACCTCGCACTCTCGTGAGCCTCTAGTCAAACGCAAGCCTAATGTAATAAAAAAACGTTTTCTTTTTAGTAACATTTAACAATGATTTCGTAATTTAGAAAAACGGTTTCTTTCGTTACAAGATAGAACCTCTCAGCAGCAAGTTGAGGTAGTATTATGGTTATTATTATCCTCTGAAAAGTATCAAGAAGAAGAATAGTTAATAGATTCTTGTTAGAATAATTACCAAGTATAACTAATGTATATGTAGTAATGAATATAATTAACAAAATGTAAAAACAGTTGCCTGGCCTCTCCAAAGTAATTATAATATAAATAATGATGATAATAATAATAGACAAAACCTTTTGTTTATAATAAATCTATTGATATCTGCGTACCTCGACGCTTATTTAACTTAATAAGAATTTTATTCGAAATATTAATGTATTTCGGCGATTTAATAACTCGTCAAGCAAAACTGTCGAATAGACAAATGTATTTAATTTTAACATAAATGTATTTAATTTTTTGCACGCAGTCGCGAAAAAAGTAGAATTCATCTTTTTATGAAGCGTTAAAGAATTTAGTTTGGTACGTGTATAAGCTTGGCATTTTCGATCGACATCTAATCTGCAATCACATGAAAATTTAGATCGGATAAAGATATTATCGACGTCGCAAATCGCAATGCGTGGGATGCTTGCGCACGTTATGGAAATGAAACGTGTATTATATAATGTAATCTGTGATAAATACATAATTAACATTTTAAACATAACTCGTTGCCGGACTATTTTTTAAGATAAACATCACGTTAAATTAGTATGTGAAATGTACAAGAACCGCGTCGCTCCCGTTGCAGCCGCACCTATCGTAGTATGATTGTTATGCATAAACAATGCATTTTTTATTCCGACTCATATCCTTCCATAGTTGCGCACAATGGCGACATCTACGTTTTCCTGTGCGGCCGGAAAGCGGCGCGGGCGCAGGCGCGCGTCTAAGAGCGCGGCGCGCGCGTGTGCGTGCGGCGTCGCAGGCAGGCAATGACCAGGAAATGACGCCGCCGGCTGACCTTCACACGTACACACGCACACAGCCTGCGCGCATCCCTCTGCTCCCTCTCGCTCTCTCCCTCCCGCTCGCTCCCTCCCGCTCCCGGCCCGCGTCGATCGCACCGTATTCGCCGCTCGTGTTTTCCTCGACGCGATATTTCTTCCAATTTTTCAAAAAACATCGATTCCCGATTTGTCAATCATTGTGACTCTTTATCGCCGAATGAGCGTGTCGACCACAGTGGTAGCATTTTAAAAGAAAGCCTGCGCGTTATCCGCTGCCGGATAATTAAATGTCTTAATACATATTTCGTTGAACATTATAAGGAAGTACGTAACATGATTTTCTTATCATCATACGCCTTATCTACTACTATCACTCTCAATAATTTGCAAATATTCAAAATGTCGTTTCGTATTCATAGTTTTACGATAAATTTCGTAATTAATGATATTCGTAACATCGGTAGGTACCATATTTGAGGGGTTCCATGTCTCGAATACAAACGAGACAAAAGCGCATCGTCACGTGACGCTCGGCCGACATTTGCTCCGTTTCACGCTACATCGCTGAAGAACCACGATGTATACTGTTCAGTTAGGGTCTACGACAAATATTGAGCCATCCGATAAACATGTGCTCGTCAAGTAAACCTATATTGTATATAATGAACCCAACGATAACCGCACAGATGCGTCGGTCGCGGTTGGGAGGTGGGCGCGATAATTTTTTATGTAATTTCTTATCAAGGTGACATTGTGCACGTTAAATTGTATGTGTTCCGCGATAAGTGCACTATTAATAACATATTATGTAAGTTTATCTACGGCCGTTTTCGTGTTTGTGCAACGCGCGGTTTATCTCATGTTTATGGTAGTGGTGCAGCGTAGGTCAGGCTCGCTGATATCCCAGCGCTGGACCGAGCCGCCTCTTCATATCATCGACATTTGTTATAGCCACACATATAGGCATATATACAATTTGACAAACATAGTCTATTGTTAAATTTGTTTCTAATAAATGCTTTTCATGGCATTCGAAAAACGGGCTATCGTTCTACTTTCTTTATTGATTACGTTTTTTTATGTGTGTTGAAGCATAAACGCCAGGCCCACCGACTCACTAACGTGACTGGCCTCGTGGTCGAGCGGTCTCTAACCCTGACTGCAAAACCGGAGCTCGTGGGTTTGATTCCCACCCAGGAATAACATTTGTGTGAAGAGCACATTTGTTTGTTTTGTGTCTGGGCGTAATAAAAGCAGTCCGGTCACCATAACACATGCATTACATTGCCTAATTTGGGATCAGGCAATCGTGTGTGGAATTGTCCCCAGTTATTTATTTATTTATATTTATTTACTAACGCCACAATACGTAATCGACGTATATGTTACGTTTAGTTACATTTGATCACTAAATTGTTATATATAATTAAGTCGTATAACACTCGACGCGAACGCGAATGCGCGTGGCCCGCTACGAATTAGTTATAATTGTGCATAGGACAAGGTATTGTGGTGCGTGGACCGAGTCGAATCGGAGATTTATGCGTGGGGAACCGTCGCGCCGTTAAGTAAGGTCAGCGCGGCGCTGCGCTGCTTCGCAACAGATAGCAGAGGGCGGCACTCGTATTGGGGTCACGTGGCTGACACGGTATTATTTCTGGACGCCGGGCGGATTGTTGACGTGGCCGTTTTCCCGCCGTTTTAATGAATCGATCACGTTTTCCTTTCCACAGCTGTGGCGCAACTCGAGCGCGGTTTTCCAGCAGCAATTATGCTAGTTTGGATGTTGTTTGGCTTCACTTCGGAGTTTTTCTTCAAATCTTTCATTTTCCAACGCTGGCCAAGAGCGTCCTTTCGATATGGGCGGAAGAAACTTTTAGTAAACAATATAACAAAAATATTATGACGTATTCTAACGCAGTCGAACGTGTGCTGATTTTTTCATGCCCTTTTTTTCAATGTTCTAACGAGTGACAATTTTAAGTTTTAATTTATAAAACGCACGCAATTTTTAATGTTATAGGTGCGTACCGGTATTGAACACGAATGCTCCTAAAGCGAGACTGAAATCAAAATCGCTAGGCCTACCAATAACTATAAGAATCTGTATGTATCGTGGTACAAAACAAGACATTTATGATACTATGAAATGTAGCATCCGAATGTCAAGCGACGCGGGCTTGCGGCGTCGTCGGTGATCGGTGGCGGTCCACTTTCCTTGCGTAACCGCTGTAATTGTTCTCGATGACGTCACTGTCGCTCGGCATTGCTAACCTTTAGGATTACAGCACAGCGCAGCCCGAGACAGTGACGGCTCTCGTTGCAACGGCCTTATCTTTTTTTAATTTTTTTTTATTGTAGGGTAGGCTTGCGTTTGACTGCGAGCTCACGTGATCGTAAGTGAGGTGCGGTCTAGGATGGAGCACGCGCCCCTAGAAAGGGCCTATTCACTCGCGCGTCCAACAGCCCGCGGGACTACCTCAGACATACGAGTACCAGTGCTGCCGCCTTTCCTAACACACACCAAACTAACATTTCCTACCTATTACATATTTGTATATTCTATAGCTTAGCTTACTGATCTTTGTAAGTATTTAAAAGTAACAATTTTAAACCTTTTCATGATTGGCTTATTGGTTCGAGATTCAGGCTACTAGATCCGACATTTGTTTGTTTAACGTTTTAAAATAAAATCCATTGATATTTAGTCTTTAAAACGTTGGTAGCTTCGTAAAGTAATACAATCCTGTTAATCGAACCTTAAACTCGGAGGTGAGAGTTAGAAATGTACTTGAACATCCGTGCTATCGCTGTTATATATGAGTGTATAGTATCAAGACAGGTAGGTTCGCTCCGTAGAGACACCGTACTGACGACAACAGACGTACGAGTATTAAGGGTAAATGCAATCCACGTTGCGATAGCTCGGGTCTGTGCATGCATAATGTTTACACATATATTTTCCCACAGATGCATATTTTTTATTTATTCAAGTGCAAATTATGCATTCGTCCTACCCACAATAACAAAATGCGCTCGAACAAAATATCAAAAGAATTAAATTATTATTACATTTTACTAGCTGTGCCCGCAGCTTCGCCCGCGTGGAAAGCAATATTTCCCGTTTTTGCAACATTTGTTATTGCTGCTCCACTCCTATTAGTCATAGCGTGATGTTATATAGCCTATAGCTTTCCTCAATAAATGGACTATTCAACATAAAAATAATTTTTCAATTCGAAACAGTAGTTCCTGAGATTAGCGCGTTCAACCAAACTCTTCAGCTTTATAATATTTGTATAGATTGTTTAGAATGCTGTTTGATGCAATATCAATTGTCGGTGGTAGAAATTGTGGGCGAAATATTTTGTCTTCCGCCTTTTTTAATTTCTATCTTCACTACAAAATCCAAAGCTTTCCATAGTACCAGGTATGTTAAATTTCTTGATATTTTTATATTTGGTGGTCTACGGTCATGGACTGATTTCCTAATCACAAAAATTTATAGCCTATTTACTTACTCCAATGTTACTATCATCAGGTTCTAAGGCAAAAGTTTTGTTTTCTTAAACAATTTCCTTATCCACGCTCTTTTGCAGATTCGCTTCGCTAGTAAGACCGGCACCCATGTTGTTTTCGCTTGATTAATCTAATCCCTCATCAGATTGTAATTGTTCACGTAATATCGGTCCTGTCTACTCAGGAAAGGCTTTCTCTGGAATGAACCAAATTCCATATTGCGTACAATTGCTCTGCTATATTGGACAGCCATTACTCTTGTCTTTGTGGTATTTCCAACAGAGACATATCTATAACCTGTTTGTAGTATTTTATCAAATGATCAATATTTCGGATGGCTTTTGACCGCTCAATACTTGGTTATAATAGGATATTCTACACTTGTCTATTTCAAATTTGATGATAGTATTAGAAGCGAAAAATTAGATTCCTTACCAATTTTGACTTCATTATTAACTCAATGACAATATTCATTTTGTCTCGTATTTAGTCATAAGTGATATAGTTTTTCAAGAATTATACGTAACTCCAGTAAATCTATCCACATTAATCGCCTTTTTGTTATGCGGATAATAAATAATAAGCTCTATTACCAACTGGTTTGCCACTGTGTCTTCCTAAAAAGGTACACGGTCTGTTTCCTCGTAATGAGCTAGGTACGTAATGGCAACACTTAACATCCTCCTTTCAGAGTTATTGTCCGTGGAGCAGCCTTAGTAGCGAAGTAATTTATCTGCTTTATTATTTACCAGGCTTCTGTAGCTTTGTTCCAAATGTTTCTTGTTATAACAAGATCCTTCAGATTATTTCATGCTACGGTTATAGCGATGTTAGACACATTTTGTATTTAAATCTTTACATTTAAAAGAATTGTAGAAGAGTTCAAGTCTGTACATTGAATAAAAACTAACAAAAAAATGCACCTAGGAGTATTCATACAAGTAACACAAGCTAAAAAATTTCACTTTGAAATTTTTGTCTTTCCGTTCTGTTGATTTTGATTCTGATTTTGATGCAACTTTTTTTGTTATATAGCTATTAGTCTTCGGCATTTAAGCTATAATTTATTTTGAAGATCGAAATTTTTGTGCTTTACGAAGTTTGCTGGGGCAGCTAGTTGTTAATATACCTGTAAGATACAAACAAGATATGGCCAAAGCACTCCTACTGAAGTATTGGTTTACTTCTATATTCGCGCTAAAATCATCTGTTTGACAAATATGAATACAAAAACATAAAAATACAAAAAATGTTTTATGACATTCTGGAACATGATCATGTCGGTCATAATTTTTGTTTACTCGTTCTTGTCTGGGCAGAACAGGAAAATGACAAGGTTGTGACTTTTACAAGGCTCTACGTGATTACGGTTTGAAATTCACAAGAAAATTATTGAAATGTTTTGAAATAATTTTTGTTCTTTTTTAACGTTTTTTTTTCTAAAGGTATACTCACATTGTCATACTATACGAAGATGTTTGTATATTTAATGTGTTTGATAATACATAATAATTTTGCATGCCTATTAAGGTAGAACATACGCTAGACTTTAGAAAATTGTAACACCTATTATACTATGTTCTAGCAATAAAGAATTTGAATTTGAAGTTGAATTTGAATTTGAATTTGAATTTGAATTTTAATATTGTCAGCAACTGTCATTCTGAAACAATTGTTATAGAATGTAAAATTGGGAACGTCAAATTCCTGTGGAAGGACGTAGAAGACTTAGGCTTGAAATTTGTCAATTTTACATGAGTTTACCTTCATCTCATGAAGGTTTTTAGAACGGAGGAAGGTTATTTATGAAATACTAGCGGCCCGCTCCGGCTTCGCATAGGTATAAAACAGTATTTCTTTAATGTCTAATGGACGTAGGAGCTTAAAAATGGAGTAACTTCTCCCGTTTTCCCAACATTTCCCTTCACT
>DWGJ01003319.1:0-13618 GCA_018246895.1 Aspitha aspitha aspitha | reverse complement strand
GGTAGGGTGCAAAGTTGTAATATATGAAATACTTAATAATATATACAATATAAAATAAAGAATAACGAAAAAGTAGCTCACCACAGTATATTTGTTGTTATTCATTTTCATTTCATACTAGCTATACAAATACAAAAATGTAGATAGACGGAACTGACTGAACAGTACACATATTATGTGTTCACATCATATACTGTTCAGTCAGTTCTGTCCATGTTCTATTACATCAGATTGCATTCAAATTGTAAAGTCTTTTTTGTTCACAACTTGCCACCGTTATATTTGAATGATATTTTTGAGTGCTTTTTTTTCATTTGATTCTTGGTATTTGGCTCAGTAGTTTTCAATTAGCTGAATATTAAATAATAAAGAAAGTTGAATTCATTGAATACCGTTTAACAGTTGGATGGTTGTGGAAAGTTTTATTATCATTATCATGCATATTACTCAACCTTGGCAGTCAACCACCTGAATTGTTGCTTAAGAAAAAACAGGAACACACTTTAACAATGTTTTGTTTATGTCCATTCACACATAGAATCAAGCTATTAAATTTTTATAATGTAATCACTTGTTTTTCAAACTTTTCCTGTTTCATCAAAATAAAAGTAATAAATAAATAAATAAATCCCTAATGCTTTAACATTAACATATTAGCATAATTAAATTAAATTGCACACACTATAATTGTAAAGGAAAACATTATGAAGAAACCTGAACGCCATATATAACTTCTCATTAATATTCTCTAAAGTGTGCGAAGTTTGCCAAATGGTACTTTGCGACCATGACATTGCGACATGTGAGAGATCGGAGGGTAATAGCAGAATAATAAAGGGTTGAAAAAAAAGGATAATTACTTATATTGATTTCAAGTTTGGTACCCTTATATAGTTGAGATAACCTGATCAATAAGTAACAAGCAATGACTATGCAGAAACTGTTTACTTTCCGCCTGTATGAAATTACAGGTAATAATGTGAATTCAATGTAACTTTATTCCCATAGCTGTGTAGTAATTTTAGTCATTTTTGTACATACTTATGTTTTTATGTAAACATAATTTTTTTTAATCAACTTAAATAAAATAAAATAATAATTATCTGTTTACAACATTAATATTGAGAATTCCTTGTAAGACTGTGTTGTGTTCTTGGTCTTCATATAATTTACTTAAGCCAGGCTGATCTGTATCATGTTATAAATGGATTATAAGATTAACATAATAGACCAACATTTTCTTACTTTGTTTATTAGCATTAATATAACATTATATCACCAATTATAAATGTGTATTATATGAATAAGAGAATATTGATGGTAATGTCATCTATGCGAATATTAAATAAATTTGAAATTTATGCATAATGAATTTCCTTTTATTTATGTAATCAGAATAATAATGTTTACATTGTTGGATATTTTTTTATAAATATACCTAACATCAATATTACTTGTAAAGTCAGCTACTGCCTTTAGTCACCTCTACTTTGTATCAGTCGCCTAAGCAAAAGGGTATTTACTAATCCGGCTCTTTAATTACTCTATTCTTGCACTATTCTTGATACGTAACTATTTTGTTCATATATACACATGATTGATATCCATTTTTATAATAAAGTCCATTATAATCGGCAATTGTGACATTAGATAATTATAATTGTTTCGCATTGCAGGTTTGGTTTAAGCAACCGTTTCAGCGGCGAGTTCCCGTCGGGGCTGCAGTCGCGCGTGGCGCCGGAGGAGTACCGCGCGACGGTGGCGCGCGTCAACTGCGTGCTCAAGAAGACGCTGCCCGTCAACGTCAAGTGGCTCTTCTGCGGCTGCGTGTGCTGCTGCTGCACGCTCGGATGCTCTCTCTGGCCCGTCATATGTCTCAGTAAAAGAGTACGTAACACTCATTTTATTTTATTACATAGCTACTAGCTGTGCCCGCAGCTTCGCCCGAGTGGAAATCAAAATTTGTCGTTGTTGTCATTGTCATTGCTGCTCCACTTCTACATATTAGTCATAGGGTCATGTTATATAGCCTATAGCCTTCTTCAATAAATGGACTATTCAACACAAAAATATTTTTTCAATTTGAACCAGTAGTTTATGACAGCGGTCGGCAACCTTTTAGCAGGCAAGGGCCACTCAGTGGCAAAATAAACTAAGGCGGGCCGCACTTGTAGTATAAACCCCAGAAGCCGAATTTACTTGTATTGCTCTTCAAATTGTTAAAATATTACGTTACGTTACGGGAAGCAAAACTGTCCTCGCTAACGTCCGTTTGTTCTAGTGCTCCTCCCGCGCGTCGGTCATTTATTGTTCATTCGCGAGCCGAGCGAAGCGCGTTACACACTATTGACTATAGGGTTGTTTGCGGTTCGTTCATGCATTTATTTTGATATACTTATTTACAAAACATTCTCGGGCCGCAAGTAAGATGTCCGCGGTCCGCATGAGCCCGCGGGCCGCGCGTTGCCGACCGCTGGTTTATGAGATTAGTGCGTTCAACCAAACAAACTCTTTACCTTTATAAAATTTGTATAGATACTTAAATAAATGAAAAGTCCTCATAAAGAACAGTGTCCATCATCAAGTGTAAAATAGAGACGGCATCTTGTGACAGCTTTTTGCTCGCTCTCTTCATGTAAAAAAATTAATTATATCTTTATATTTTTACAGACTCAACATTCTTTAAACAAGCTTCTAGAATGGGAAAACAGCCGATTATACAATAAATTGGGTCTCCGCTGGCGACTCACGAAACAACATTGTGACTCTTCATCGATGATGGAGTATGTACTTCTTATAGAATTCATACCTAAAATACCTATATACAGGCCCGACTAACCGCAAGCCGCGTCCTCTTTAATTGTACATATAACATTTAACACACCAACCACTTAAACATCTCGATCATTGACACCATTCTCGTCAGACACGGCAAGGTTTACGATCGTTTGAACTTTTAACATCCATTAATCTCATCAAAATATATATTGTAAATAAGTATCTAACCACGCCCATTGATATTATAAATCATAGTCATTGATGGTGTTGCTACACGCTTATCGTATATATAAATGTTACCTTAAATAAATTGCAAGCTTTTGTTGGTTTAAAATAGCAGAAACGTTATTTGATGTGTAACATAGCATAAATTCAACCTGTGGAGGTTGTTGGGGTTGAAATTGTTATTAGACGTTGCTATGTAAAATGAGGCTGGTAGAATGTAAACATAATTATAAAATTTCCTTTTTTTACGATCATTCTACAAAACAGGAATCCAAAAAACTATGCGTAAAACAAAGCAAAACTCTTCGACTCACAGGCATTGCTTCAGATAATCATTTATCTGAATGTTTATGTTTTGGTTTTCATATTACTCATTTGCAACTCAAGGATCTATTGTCAATGGAAATGTTTTTAATGCACGCGTAAGTAGTCACGCGTCAGCTCTTAATGTCACGTTCAATGACTGTCTCGCCCCATTTCCCAAATACTGGTGACCCTGACAATCATGATTAACATGAAATATAGCATGTTGTGTTATGCATGGAATTTGATTAGCAATTTTATGTTTTAAGTACCTGAATGTCAACATGAATGTCTACTTTATGTTGTGTTACGATTGTTGAATCGGAGAGCAGGTGGAAGCGAAATAGTTTCGCCGCAAAATAATAATAAGAAAAATTTCGGAACTGTGTTATTAGACATTTATCGATTTACATATAGGAATTGTATGTCAAATAAATTTCGCCCTCTTTTCCCTTTTCAACATGTTGAGAATGAGCGTTATACGCGCACATGTCATCGCCATATCTCTGAACAATAATAAGAAACCGGTTAGATAAGTGAGAATTATTTTAAAAAAATACTGTAAAACAACTCGGAAAGTCGTCTTGCCACCGCAATGTTTTGTTAAAAACAACGGTTGAAAAGCGAACAGGGTATGTTGACATTAAGTTGTAATTTAAGCGAATGTAAATATTTTAAGTAATTATAATATATAGATTATTTTTGTTCAAATAATAAATCTCACTATGTGATGAAATACGACTTTTTACTACATCCATTGTTATAAATATCCATATACTACAGTTTATTTATGAAACTTGAACTTGATTATCTATTATTATTTTTGTATAATACCGCCTTATATAATATTATTTTTGTATAATAATATTGTTTTATACCGCCAATTAGAGAATATAAGGAAAAATATTAATATAATTATTACTTTTATTAATAAATAAATTCATAATACCATATACATCATTAGATTTCCGATACTTTAAGGCACTTAACAATATGGTCCCACCAAAAAATATATCTAAGTAATTAAAAATAAAAAATGACACATTAATTACAAAATACATTACAAGTTAATATATAAGAAGAACATAAAACATTATTATTATGCAATTATTGCGTTCCAAGTATCTGTCGACTACGTCTCGAGGCACACGGAATTGCCCAAGTTTACTGCTCGTCTCCAACGTAACGGAAAACATGTATTTACAGTGACAGTAAGAACACAAAAAAATGCAGAACTTTTAGTACATACTATATGATAAGGTCGCGAAATAAATGTTCGTGATCTATTTACCTCACCATTAATCACTCGAATTGTTCAAAGTCGCGAGATTTTTTCATATTTACTTTTCATGATACAAAATTATGATAAAATTGGTGGAACATTAGAACTGTTTTTCAAAAGAAATGGTAATCACCGAAATCACTTTCTATAATTTCCCTCTGCAGATTCTTTATCAATCACAGTAGAAACACTCGAACGACTGAAGGCATCACATTAACCTAAAAAGCTTATCGATAACTTGACTTTATCACGTGCAGTACAGATCTATTTACGCTGCAAAATTAATACGCGTCTTAACAATTTGCAGTCAATTAATTAATAAAAAAAAATGGGAAGTATCAAGTAAACCACACTTTGCTGATCAAAGTATATGGATACTACCAATTTTAATCAAGTTACAAATGTAGAAATGTTACACAGCTCTTACATTATTCAGATTGCTATTCTTTTACAATATTATAATAATTACCAGTTACAAGCTAACAAGTATTAAAAATAATCTAATAAGGCATTATTTTCACAAGCACAATTTATATCTACATTCAGTCATTATCATAATATAATTTTTATTATCTACAGTAACGCTTCAAATATACAGATTTTTGGTCATTCGGATGAAACACCGAAGCTAACTAGGAGACACACTAAATATATTATGGCAATACTAGCGCGAACGAGTAATTGTACACATATCAATGGCTTTACGATCTCTTCAATGTCGGGCAGACGTTTCCCGTAAATCTCGATTATTTATTGAAATAAAATATTGACAGACTTTTATTAATTAATGTTTACATCGTAACGAAAATAAAAATGTAAAAAAAACTAATGGAAATACGTAAAATTATTTTTTTACGTTAATTGGACAGACATCAAAACACGTTCATATAAAATCTTATGAACATTATGGCTAGCAATAAATTCAGGACAGTCTTCTACTTTTATTCTGAAATCATAATTTTAGTTCTTATTATCAAAAAACAAATAAAATTGACAGATTGTCGTTTCGTGTTATTGTTCTGTTTTCGTTTACAATTAAACAGTTGAAACGTAATTATTCGCATGATTACTTTTATCTTATCAAAACAAATTCCCAGAAAATATTAAATAACATTACAATGACTCATGCATTAAACAAACATCTGGGCCCCTTCGGGTTGTAACAAAATTCTCGGGATAAATTGATATAAAGTTAATATTTTATCAAACGTAAGGCCAATCAATCACATTTCCGCAACGTTTTAGCGTCAGCAGCCTTGTTCGTTTAAAGACAACCTTATTTAATTATTGACTACATGACACACGAATCGCAATCAGGACAATTCGATCGACCGCTGCTATTATAAGCTCATTTGTACGTAGTTCACTGGGAATTGACCTTTCATGTTCCGACACTCGCCGTAGTACCATTCGTCGTTGATCTTGGAGAGTACGGCGATAGTGTCGCCGACGTTGAACCGCAAGTCGCCCGCCTGCACCGGCTCGAAGTCGTACAGGGCGGTGGCGGGGGCGAAGCGCGCGGGGGACGGAGCGGGGGCGGGGGCGGCGGCGGCGGCGGACGCCAGCGGCACCTTCACCTCGACGTAATTGCGCGGGAACAGGCCCTGCGCGCCGCCCCGCACGCTCCCGAACAGCCACTCGTCGTCCACTCGCCTCAACAACTTGATCTTCGTATTGGCCTGGAAAGACATCGTGCCCGTTAATATAATTAGACTGCGCAAATCGTCTGTTTGGGTAACGAGTAACATAATCCAATGAGTCCGTTGACAGAAAGATTTTCGAATTACTGTTATACCTATTTATTCTTCATTGTCCATTCTAAAAAATAGTAAATTCAATTAATATTGATAGATGCAATTGAAATGCAATATTAGCATTATTATTACAGACTCTTGGCCGATGAATGGCCGAAGCAAAAGTGATGAAATCAAATTTCTTCGATAAAACAATACAAACTACCTACGTATTTTTACACAAATGAGATTATTAGCTTACTCAAGGTAATACATGCAACGTTCAACGTAACAAATGAAACTACAGTAAGTCCGTATAATATATGTATGTGTGTTTTTCTCCATGTACACACAATAACAACAAAGAAACATGCACATTCAACACAGACAAGGACATTACTTTATCCAATTATCAAATGCAAATTACTAACATTTAAAAAACAAACAGATTCATATTACTCCGTCACGTTCGGAAATTCAATGTATCATATATTTAAAGTATATTTAAATTACTAATTATAACTGATTGAGTTGGCCGTCTATAAATGTATCGTTGGCTGCAGACATGCCGATAATGCAATCTAATCATTTTCTTTTTCGAACCGTTTAATGATTACGCCTATGTACATATATAAATTATACTTTGTAAACAATGACAATGCATAACACTCGGCCATAAAACATACAAAAAAAAAAGAAAATGGTATTTTATGTTTATTATCGTTTTTATTGCAAGGAATATGGTCGATTCATAAAACGTTGTGGAAGTGGCGAGCGCTATCAAGTTCCTGTTACGATAAGGAGGCGTGCCTATGGCTTTTTATCGAGAGCAGCGCGGAGGAGCATTGTATTGCGAACCGACGTCACATTCGCGATACATCCTCGTTACCTATACCCATACCCATACTGCGGTAATGTAGAAAAAATAACAAGTACGCCATCTTCCATGATCCGCCATATTAGAATTAGAATGACGTCACGTAGTTAAGTACGTATTGTCATCCACAATAAGCCTGTATACCAAATTTCAGCTGAATCGGTTAAAAATAACTGGTCTAAAATTCAGTCGCAAGGTTCCCGCCCAGACAAATATACATACATACCAAGTTAATATAAAACTTTTAAAAATGTTATGTAATACACCGTTGCGGAAAACCTTCAGTTGGCACTACGTTTAACAATGAATTGAAATTATCTATTATATTTCCGCCAAAGTCGTATCTATGTGTACAGTTGGGTGGGTAAAGTATAAGAAAAAGTTGGACACATAATTCAAGTGTCAGATGAAAAATGATTTTGCTTATTGTGTCGTCGTCAACTTGTGAAAGTACATTGCCGTCTTCCATAAAGTGCTTTCTGCCCACCCCGTTAGGGCAGGTCCTTGAGCGTTTTATTATAATTAATAAAAATAATAATAAAATTAGAAAAAAAGAACGTATAGATACATACATACCATCACGTTAAATATCTTAAACCTGCCGTACTTCGTCTACATTCGTCACTCCTTTTTAAACAAGAACGTATATTAAGGCATATTAGACCGACTATCAAGTAAGATAAATAACGTTCTCTAAAATATATTTAGAGTCAGACACGTGTTGCAGTAACCCTTAACTGTTAAAAAAAAGTCACAAATGGAGAGCTGTGGCAAGCGCGTCACGTGGCGGCACGTCACCCCCGATACAATTACCTGACGTAAGCAAGCTGCGTCAATAGGTAACTCAATATTTGCAGACACATGTTGGAAAGCCAGCCATGTTTCTACAATTTGCAGGCTTTTCAATGTGAAATACAGACGTAGGAAAATACATGTAACCTGAGCAAAAACGGCGAAATCCAAAGACAATACTTCAAATGAATTTTACAAAAGAATCTTATTCAATATTTCCTCGACAACGGTTTCATACTGTTTTAGCTCTTTAGTAGGGGAAAAGAAATATATTTAAAGAAGTGTTATGACTGATAGTATTGTTTTTATGTTTCCAAACGGAATTATACGCAATAGTATTTGCGCAGATAGATATAATCAGCGTTATTGGTTCCGCTACTCTGAAATTGGATCCTTCCCTGTCCGATAATAAATATTTATTTACTACATTACGCTATTTTACTGGTGTACATATGTGGCACAATACGGAACATATCAGTAATATTTTAGTTTCCTTGACGAGGTCTAACCTGAGCTTGATTAACTGTTTATGGAGTTTCAATTCCAAGTTTCCTTTCTATCCGTCCTGTATGAATGTAAGAAAAATGTCTCGTAGCAAGGTCATATTAATATAAAGAGTTATTTCAACGACTAGATAAATTGAACAGATACATCATAATGTAGTTGATTTTTCAACCTTGTAGGATTCTCTTAAAAGTTCTTTGTTAGCGCTTGTCTTCGTCACCAACGATGACAATGTTATACCTATTCAAATTGTTCTAATAGAGGAACTATTCGGTTTTAATACATATATCACTGACCGTTAGCGTAGAGGGCTATTATTGTTTTAAACGTGTTAATAACTTCGCCCGTGAGGATGACATCGTTCATGATTACTGATGCCTCTTTAGATTAGGTGAATAAACAGTTCGCACCAGTTAAATCATCGCGTAATGAGTTCAGCGTAGTGTACAGTTTTAGCGATGTTCAAACACAATTTCAACTTGTCCAAGCAGTTATAAAATACAGAGTATTACGCGCAACAAAAATAGCTTATAAGCATGGGCATTAGGTACGCAAGCTTGTCGTGCTACTAAGTGGCAATTGTTCATTAGCAGTATGCTTTTGTGTTACAAATAAGCATGTTTATTACTGTACATGTACCCGTAGCCTGATATTTAGTCTCGTTACAGCAGCTATGTGGGGATAAGCGACGAAAAAGATCATTCGAATAGATCGATATTCGTGTTTACGGTAAACAATAAATCGAATGACCATGAACTCTGTGCAAGTTAACGCTAAAATGAGAGGAGTTATGATAAAATATCTCACACGAGCATCTCAAAAATAGTTCGCCATCTTGGCCGAGTGCCATACGTTCAAAAACAAAAGGGCGTCATATGAAATCTCCCGACGCTAGAAAGTGCGGATCGGTCGCGAAACATGAAAACAATGCACATTGAAATAAAATATCGTACCATAAGAAATCATAACAAGTTTATTAACACTAATGCATCGCTCTTAATAGGTCGTGTACATCTTATTGCGTGCTTATCTACGTGTGAATGAATAATTTATTGTCTTCATTATAAAATGTGTCAATATACGAAAGACATGTTCCAATTATACTTCCGAAACTTACGATACGATAATACATTATGTGTTCGTAATATTAAAGAACAGAAAGCGTTCCGAAGATAAATAACTTTAGACGTAATGAGAATTACTAAACGCATTCGGAATATAACGAGGTAATACAGTACTTTTTAACTTGAATATTTTATGTACAGGATTTGTTAATATCTTAGGTGACATTACTAGTTTAATGTTCAAAATCGTAAAGAGGATAAAGAATTTATTTAATAGGGAAAAAACCACCGGTAATGGAATTTATCAAACGAGATTATTATCGATCTTTATGTTTGTAACTTTCAGTATTGCCATTAAGGACTTCTTCCAATTGAAAATATAACAAAGACGCTGGATCTATATAGGAATTTAAGAAGCACTGGTTTTAAGATAATGTAGGTACTACATTAATATCGCGTTTAGGTATATCTTATACTTTTTATTTCTCTTTCAAATTCAGTTTCTACAAAGCATTAATTGATTCACCTTTTCGTTTACAGTATTTTATTTCGCAATAATTACGGCAAGTACCGATGCTGTAATATATAGAAATAACGAAGTAAAATATTGCTTTGTCCACCAATACGTGTCACCAATTCTTCACAATAACTTTACAAAAATTTAACCAACATTGCAGGCTAAAAAAATAAAAATATACACTGCCTTTGTTAGCGTTATAATAGCTGGTCTTGCGGGCCAGCTCTATTGCAGTAATCGAGAATTTAAAACTAAATTCGGATTAGCTAGCCACATGAGGGCGTATGCTAGGAAAGAGCAATAAAATGGGTCACCATCATCGAAATCGACGAGTTGACCTATAGCGCTATAAATGAGGATCCTTTTATTACGAAATATAATGAAAGCAACATAACGCTCACCGAAAAACACAAGTCGTCCGGATGGTCGGTGAAGTAGTCGAAGAGGGCGATGGCGTGCGGCTCCGTGTCGTCGTCGAGCGGCGGCTCGGGCTCGAGCTCGAGCGCGCCGAGACAGAAGCCCGCGGGCGCGTCCTCCGGCCACACCACCGGCAAGTCTTCGTCCACGAGGGCCGGCGGCGGCGGCGGCGGGATCGACGGCATCGGCGGCGACGACTCCCGTTCTGGGGAGCCCTCGTCCCAACTGAACGATTTTGATTCCTGCAAACGTTCAAAAGACGTTGTTGATTGTTCATCGAAAAGAAAAATATGACCTCCTATAATTAGAATATTAGAAATACATACTTGATATTGAATTAAATTGAAAGGCAACTAGGTTCGTTTTCTTAACGTCGAATACATATACATATAAATAAAACGTTATTTAAACTGAAATAAAAAAACAGGACAGCTTCATTACAGGACATGTAGAGAAACATATGGTCATGACGCTAATATGATACAAAATATTCGCGGAGTCATATATCAAACGATACTCGCAGTCGTCTTTGGAACTGATAAGCACTAGTGTCGGTACTACTTGTAAAGGAAACCTTGTATGTATTTTATAATTACAATATTTTTATCACGGGAAATTTCACCTTTCTGTTGTAGGTGCGACACAAATCTCTACCAGCTCTAAAGCTAATCGTCTAAAATCCTGCGTTATCTTTTACTTTTTTCTTTGTTTGTTTCATTTCTTTTTATGTTAATTGATACGCTTTCGCACTTTTCCGTGGTCTTGACGCTTAAAAATACTAGCTTTATTATTTTATTGATTGGAACCGAAATCAACAAAGCATAATAAGTACTACTGAGTTCGCGCTGAAGCTGATTATAATTCACATTGAACATGCAACTGCGAGTGCTACTATGGATCGGCCTCGAACTCGTAAGCTTGTTACGAGAGCATTGAGATTAAATAATCCATTAAAAAATTCAATGGCAAGACTATTCACACAAGTAGAGTTCATAATGATACTTACGTAAGCCGGCCACCTGACAAATTTTCAGCACGTACACAATTCAAGGTCACTAATGCTTAAATCTCTTGTTATTTATCCTACAAAAGTGCTATTTATTATATTTCCAGTAAAAGTTACATAGATATGTTTATATACAGAAGAGCAACTATGCGTTACCTAACACATAATTCCTCTATCTATTAATATAGTTCATTTCATTAAGCGGGAAGGTTAAAATACAAAATTGACCTCTAAATAAACAAGTTCATTTCATTTCACCATTACCAATTTAAAAATTGGTTCAACGACACCGATCATTCTGGAAACTACGTCATTCCCCTAAACAGGTTCAATTGTACTAATTAGTTGCGTCAATCATATAAGAATGTCGATAAAACATATATTTGTATCTATTATTTCTAAGGCAAAGAGATTCGCCGTACACTATCGCAGCCATAGAAGTTTTAACCTTACTTGATTTTTTTATATTACAGATGGAAAAGTATATCTTTCTGTTTGTTTGTCGGTTACGCTTTCGTCGCTCAGACGCAAAACTGATTAACGTGAAATGATAATTTACAGACTATTATATTCAGTGCACTTTACTTTTCATAAAAGCTCTGTTTACAAGCGGCAAAATTCTGAGGGCGGTTTTATTTATAGATAAAATGTTTGTAAAAAGAAGAACGACGAAATTGTTTAGGAGGTTTATATACCTACTCGTATAACACAATTTAATAACTCAAGCGAAGCGGGTGACTAACAGTATGTATTCTTGGTAAGAAAACTTAGACATTTCAGTTTGGAAGTAGAGAATTCCTGTGCCCGTTTACGATTCGTCATATAATTTTATACGCCTTAACGTTAACACCTACCCAAGCCACAAACCACACGTTAAACTAAAGAAAAATAAAATTATTGAATGAAACATTATACAAATAAATGTACTTACAAAATTATCACCGAACCCGTTGCTAATTTTCTGTATCGGTGTGGTGGTGTTCACGCTCATGGTGGTCAGCTGGAAGTCGCTGCCAAACGAATTTTTTAACAGCGCAGAATTCTCTGGGGGTTTAGGCCTCGCCGGCTTCGCTCTTATTATCGTAGGCCCCTTGAATGGAATTGTCGTGTAATTGCTCACGTTAGTCGAGCCGTCCACAATATCCTTGGCCACACTCAATACTGGTTTTTTCATAATCGGCGGCTTATTTGACGACGGTTGAGGAGAAAATGGATCGACGCCACCGAAGTCTTCCAATGTGTCCTCCTTATTAATAGGCTTCCTAGACTGTACGATGAGATCAAAGTCGTCCTCGAAGCCGCTCTCGGCTTGAGACGCGTTGCCGCCGTTGACGCCACTGTGTTGGTTAGTGGACGTCGTGGCGTCCGAGCCGAAGCTGTCCACGCTGACGCCGTCGCTGCTCGAGCGGGTCGTGAACGTGGGAGAACTCGGTGGCGACGATAAGTCTATTAACGACGCAGTTTGTACGCTTACTCGTTCGCATTTAGGGAACATTTTGTTAGCGTCCACTTCTGTACCGAACTCGACAAAACCGTGCTGATTGACCTGCGGCTGACCGGTTGTTTGGTTCACCGCACTTTTATTCTTACGGGACAGAAGTGAGGACAACACCGTGGGTCTTCGTATAAAATGCGACGGCTTGACTGGAACATCTGGATGTCTGGCAACTTTAGGTGGAGGCGGGCGCGGCGGTGGTTTCTTCTTTTGTAGATACTGTGGCGTCGGCTCGAACACGTCGGCTCCAAACGGATCGTCGTTCCAATTCGTAACAGGAGAGTAACGATTCACATAGTGAGCCGGCACGGCAGGTGCCGGTCTGATTGGACCCTTCATACCTGCACATAGACAAATATGTTAATTATAAGGATTTAGATAAGATTACCTAATTTCAAAATAAATAGAGCCTAGTCGGTAACTGTAACTAATCACAATCCTTCTAGCCCTTTTTTTTAATTTAAATCTTGTCGCTAAGTATAGGTGGTAGAACCTGTATACGGTTCGTCCGAAGAAGTACCACCACCACACCTATTCCTGCCGTGAAGCAGTTGTTTCAACTGTGTTTCGGTCCGAAGGGTGTGGATGCCGGTCCACTTGTATACCAGAGGCGACCATCTTAGTC
>DWGJ01003318.1:0-13621 GCA_018246895.1 Aspitha aspitha aspitha | reverse complement strand
TACCAAATATTGTACAAATCCACGGTTTTATGTTGATTTTATTCTTCTTAATAACTTCATTTGGCCGTACTGAAAAATCACACTTTTTCACTTCCGACTTTCTTAATTGCTGCAGTCGACTTGTTCTTGTACTAACACTTAATATTCGCTTCGCGCTTTGATTTAATTATGACGTAAAGATAACACTCCAAAAGTCTGATATCGTCAGATAAATACGCATGTAAGTTATTGCAAACACCCAAGATGGTCAATTCTACACAAATGTGTAGGTGTTTAGCGCAAAGGTAAGTGCGCTAGAAACGCGAGTTTCGCTTCTATTCGCAGAGCTATTCATTATTCTGTCCTGGTACTCAAGTTTCCGTCTAAAGAATTCTAAATCACAAAGATGTCGCTGTCGCCTATACAAAAGAGTCCCAACGAGCACGCCAGTTGGCTGTCAAGCAGGAAATGAATTACACTCGGTATTTACCGGAAGATGACATTTCTCGAATCGGCCCATTAATTCCTAATGGCGCGCCGGGCAACATTTCATCTGTTTGGCTGAACACCAGGCCTTCGCCGCAGAGCTATTTTCAGTAGCGTATCCGAAAATTTATAACTATGAGTTAGTTCTAAATCGTTGGATAGCTGCAAAGTAAGTGGGATTTATGGGGGCCCGGTTCACGGTCTATTTGTTTGTATGGAATGTAAGCTGGTTCTATCCCTGTGTTTTTGTTCGGGTATTTGCCAATTGCATTAAAACTTAGCGAAGTATAGATTAGGGAGAAGTTCGATAGTTCCCGTCGTCGTATTGCGATAGTTGTTGTTCGAACCGAATTCTAATACAGTTTCCTGTTTTACGGCGGAACTGTCCTTTTTATGTATTCACGTTTTCGTTGGCCAAAGTTCGGTTACAAATTTTGCTAATGATTTTTTTTTACAAATAAGAACATTCTTGCGGCTTCATGTTCGCTTAAATTCTGTCAGTTTGAATTCAGTACTACATACTAAAGTCAGTGAATTCTTCTATAAATATAAAGCAAATCTGCCCAACCGTTGATTGAATGTGAAAATCAATATTCAAAAATTCTTTCAATGTACTCAACAAGAACACGTCAATTTTTTATATCATAGACACATTCGGGAATTGAAAAATAAGTCTGAAGCCGATTATAAGTTAATATGTTATACTACTAGAATTTTTATCAATGTCGTGAACTGCTGCAATATTACAAAATTCTCAGATTTTTATGTGTGACAGAAACAATGGAACACAGTTATTCAAATACCTCTAGAATATTCGGTATACACCCTTTTGGTATAGACAAGATTTTTGTAAACGCAAAGATTTCGCACGTACATTATAATTAGTGCCATGAGATATTTCTGACATAAGAACTTGGTAGTAATTTCAATTTAAGGCTCTTAAGAAATTAAGCACGTTTAAGTTTGCCAAATATGTCGTAATATGTTCTTCTCAGCGCTCCTCCGAGTAATTTCAGAAAGGTTCGCCTTGTTCCTGATCTCAACGTCACCTGGTCTTTGCTTGGCTGCATATATTTGATCGTTATTTGCATTGGGCTTGGTTTAATTGTCTGTGCTAAATTACCGGGATCATTAAGTAGGTGAAAAACAATGGCACCTTGTATTTACGCCACCTTTGTCTGTCTGTTGTCAGAACTCTTCTAACATCAGTTAGATAATTCGCTGCCGATTTTCTTTGTCGTGGTTACAGTTAGAGAATCTATATTGATTAGGTAGCGTCTGGAAACTCTTGCTGTGACCAACTTTCCTCAGACGACTTTGCATTTAAAATTAGTTGATAAATTACGGAAGTTGCTTTCTATATGATAACGTTCTCAGAATCTCTAATGGAACAGTAATGCAAATTATTCGGAATTTTATTTTGTCTACGAAAATAAATACAGTTTATTTGTATTTCCAATTGAATGCGTCGAATTCCGCGTATCTACGTAAATATCGCGGTCAAACGGTTACTATTACGAATAGTCTCGAGGTTTAAAAGAAGAAAGAAAAAAATTAGTCTACTAAAGTTTTTTAGAACAACAGAGTAAGCAATTATTAAATTTTCCAATACTAAGATTACCGTGATTTTTCTTTTGTGAAATGGACCTGAAATTACAAGGTAAAAGCTAGTTACACAATAAAGGGTCCAGTTTCATACTCTGTAAGGAGAGGAAACCGCAGCGCTAACAAGTATCATAAAGTTTATTCTGAAGTTTCTCGACAACTATCTTAAGACTTGCGTTGAAAGTTCAGAGCAAATTTTGCAGGAAATATATCATGTAATGTGAGAGAAATTGGGCTTATATTCTATGCTTTTGTACAGTTACTGTTAGTTCAGTATACATTTATTTTTATAAGTATTTCATATACACAACAAATCAGTTCGGAAGCCATAAACATTTACGAGATGAAGCTAAAGTTCAGGTTAAGTAGATGCCGTTTACTTACTAACCTTAGCCAGAACTTTAGTTAATTGCTACGTATGCTTCAGTGTGCATAGCATCGAGACACCACGCGAGATCGAGACCCTATTCTGCATTTTGTTACTTATTCCCATACATAAATGCATACTGAAGCGCTCGTAAAATCGACGCAGTTGCAGACTATAAACGATCTGTTAAGTTAAGCGACACCGAGAGCGATAGATATTTGGATGGGTGCCCGCCATAAGGTAACAATACTTAAATTTCGTAGAAGGCGTTTTAGAGGTGGTTTAACGACATCTCACATAAGCATTGACCAGGAACCTCTATGTCATTCAAACCGCAATTGTCGCGCTTGGCATACACTTCAACAGATACACTTACAAAGGGTTGCAGTTATACGAAATAATAAAGTTGACATTGCACTAGTCTTTCTTCACTACATGTAGGTATCATATTGCACAATAACATTTGTTCAGCATCTCGAAATGCACAGAATATAATGTGAACCATCAAACACAGCATGGCGCATGGCCATTATAATTCAAATACCGCTGAGATTTATGTACGTATATCGCTCAGTACGTGAAAGATATCCATTATAGACCAAAACGGACATATTATCATAGTTTTGTCTGGTTGGTTTCTAAGATAGCTTATCATTGGTCATCCCAACATAAATAAAATTTCACGAAAGTCACAAAAATATGTCACATAGGTATATGGTAAACACACTGCAATATACCATTAAATCGAGTAACTCAAGACATTTCTAACATAAAATGGTGACAGTAATTTCATTTTAAAGCTCTTAACAAATTAAGCACGCCGTAGATGCCAGATATGGTGTAATACGAGTATGTTCCCCTCAAGACCGTTTCACGACATTTTACAAGTTGAAACTACTAAAAACTTTTATAACGTGTCGCATTTTCGAGCGTAATTCAGTTTTGTCACGGGCAACGTTTTATTAAATCAAAACATTTACCTGAAATTTCTTATTTCTTAAGTCTGAATTTCATGAAAATGTAGTTCTTTATCATAAGTTCATTAAGTTTGTGTCTCGACAACGTTCCGCTTTTCCGAGATGCTGCAGTTATCAATTTAACAACCAGCTAACGTTTTATACTTTTCTACAGAAAATCGAATAAGGTCGAGCTCTTGTAAAATCATATAACCTTATTTGTGTACGATGATTCTGCAGGATATTTTCAACCCTTTATTGTTTTCTTGCTAGAGACAAGTCTCTCATAGTAAGGTGGTACTCTATCCAACTGTAAGCAATAATTACTGTAGTGTTATTGATTTTGGCACAGCAGCAGTACTTATGGCAGGCATGTTACCACTTTTAATTTCTAGGCAAGCCAAGTATAAAAGATTCTACTTTTTTACACGAAGACTTAAAGGCGTCATAAAAACTATAATTAAAGTAGTCTACGTTTTATTCTTTCATTCTACTCTTTACCACTATTATGGTCTTCTGTTTATTAAATTTAAAAAACTGTAATAAACATTATAATCTTCAAGGTAACTATGAAACAATTATTTTTAATAAAGCACAATTCCATTGTCATCAAAGGATTAAAGTGCTTTGAGTCACTCGTATTTAACTAATTAGCCTCTTCTTAAGATGAGCTTGAAGTCTTTCTTAGCTTACACTATATTTATTTTACGTTCTCTTTTGTTTATGTTATACATATATATATCTAGATTACTTCTAGAAGGATCAAATGTAAGTATTTATAGATGTTGAGTCGTAACAAACTATAATTTCATTAAACATTAAACAAAGTTTTTTAGGATAAGTAAAATGGCAAGATATTGTGTGAATGAAATCAAAGAAAGATAGGTCGTAAATGCAAGTTCTTTTTAAAAAACCGTTAAAAGTTTTAAAGGTTTCAAAATCGGGCGAGAAATTACTGGGATTAATGTCATTCGGAAAGTTCCACAAACATCTCTTAAGTCCCGCGGAAAGTTTTAAAATTTTTCTCTGCAAGGTGCAATGAATCTAAGAGGAGAGCGTTATTAGAAAGTTCTTGGAAGTCGGATTATTCGCGCTGTCGGGAAATTCTTGGCAAGAATATTACGGTCTTCGAACAACAAAGTTGTATTTTTAATACTTTACAATGCATAAGTTCAGAGATAAAAGTGAAATTACAAAAATCTCTTTGTTAAAAGCAGACGATAACAACGCTTGGATTAGTTAGGATATGAATTTAACTCAGGGCCTCTTAGAAACGACGGTCACTATGTCGGTATGCTCTCCTGGTGTATGGGATTTGCTACCAAGTCGGCTATTGTAGTTAATAAATGGATAATGTACTTAAAGGTACTTAATCCACGGCCAATAAGATTCCGTTCATTTTATAATTGTAATACTTTTCTACTGCTTACAGCTGTCTATCTTTATTATTTCTATGTCATACGACTATACAATTATATACCTATATCAAACCTTTTCTGGTACTTACCATTACCGTTTTTACATCTGAAATTAAAGCCATTTTTAACAGATGGGTCTCGTTTGTGGCAAAACATTTAATGGAATAAATTTTGAACTAACTCAAAATACGGGTCTTTTAACCAAAACAAAGGATGCAGTTTGAATTGGTGTATTCCTAGTTTTATTGTTTCAATTCTAAGTTGCAAAAACTTTCTCCTAACTGCAAATTGCATGATTTTACTGTTAGAGATTAAACCATTCCCAGTTTTACAATATACTGTGACATTTTCGAGTGATACCGAAAGTAAAACGAGTACCTAGTTTTAAGATTGCATTTAATATTTTGTTTAGGTTATTTGTCTTTTAATAAATATAGCAATCCATAGTAGTCCATAGTAATATTATAAATGTGTGTGTTTGTCCGTTTATTTGTTCTTCTTTCTCGTGAAAATAAAATTACGCATCAATGTTATTTTGGTATGGAGGTATAGTAGTTGAAAGACTGACATAGGGTATTCAGAAAACCTGTTTAAATCAAGTAAGCGCGCTATATGTAGATGCCGTTGCGGGCGCAATAACGGTATGTCACCTAAATAAATAAATCAGATTTTTACTAATGCGAAAAAACTTTTCCAATAAACATATATGTATATACATATTATATCCAAACCTACATAACAATATTAGTAGCATTTTAATAAGCGAAAGAAAAGTTGAAGCTAAATTTTCGTACATGTGATGATAGTTAAAAAAATCCTTTTTGCGTAATATCCGTTTCACACTTGACAAATTTTTTATAATACTTATTTTGTCTTCCTTGTTCCTCGGTTTTTCAGAAGCTTTGTCTGTTAAATCGCCCCGTCCAAACTTTACCACTAACCAGCAAATTGGTCTTGTTATTATATCTCTTCTTTCTTTTAAAACTTCAAACCGTCATTAACGTAAATTTTCATGAATAACAATATATAGCGCGAATGAGACCTATGAATATTAAGAACCACTTTAATAATACTATAGATACTGTTTTCATATACTCGTACATCATAAAGATACAATGACAGTTATACAGAAACTCTTATGTGTTAAGTAATAATTTGAATGTACTGTGTCTTTGTTATCAAGATTGAAACATTTGTAGGGCAAGAATAAAAAGCAAGATTTTAAAATAGCCCAGACCTCGTAGCTATTTATAATATCGTCATTGAGAATTTCATTAGATCGAAACAACGAGTGCGGTGGGAAAGTTTCGCCAAATATCACAATTCCCTTTAAGGCTTCCTTTATATTATTATCCAAATATTACATAATGTGTTTTTTATAACACATTGCTATAATCAACATATTATTTAATATTTGTCACATGCTTTATATTGAGTTGCAAATCGCGTTTCGTGCTGAAATTATGCAATCGACGTCGACGTGACTGAAATACGCGGATCATTTTCATTCATGTGTTATTTTCTGGATGACGGGATATTAATGCACTTCATTGGTACGTATGTATAACAGGTATGTTTTTAAATTATGTTTATAATAAGTACCTAATTAAACTAATATTAATTTTGGATCCAAATTTAACAATTTTAATTATTCTTGTACTTTTTAACATCGTACCATATTTGTTTATTTTGAACTAGCAGCTGTGCCCGCAGCTTCGTCCGCTTGGAAATCAATATTTTCCCATATTTGCGAAAAATGTTGCAAATATGGGAAAATATCGCTGCTCCACTCCTATAACTCATAGCGTGATATTATATAATTTATAGCCTTCGTCAATAAATGGACTATTCAACACAAAAATAATTTTTCAATTGGAACCAGTAGTTCCTAAAATTAGCGCGTTCAACCAAACAAACTCTTCAGCTTTATAATATTAGTATAAATTGAGACACTTATACTATATTAGTATTTAATAGATACTTACATAAATTTAATGAGTGTCATACATATTTATCTTTATCTTTCATCAGCTTCAGACACCCTTCAGGCTAAAGGTAGCCCGAGAAATAAGAGGAGGAGAAAATCTCCCAGGAAAATGATAAAAGAAGATAACAAAATTTGCTGTATTGCACTATGACTTTAATTCGGTATAGAGTATACTTGATCAGAAAAACAATTCGCTTCTTCTCCGTAGAAACTGATTGACATTACTCTATCAATTATTACATCTATCAAACACTTTATATTAATCTCAATCTATTAAACACTATATACATATAAGAAAGGAATTACTTGGATACATTTTACTTCAAACGTTCTATACAGAAACCTACAACCTTTATCCGACTTGGCATTTACAAAGTTACTGATCCACCAAAACAAATTTATCCGAGTTTTCAATTACAGGGCATCATTATAAATAACAGATAAGGAAATTAATAAGACAAGTTTGTTTTGGAACGAATTTAGGTCATTATTCTGCCATCATGCAGGGGTAGAGCGATTTATTGAGACGTATTATATCTAGGCATATTTATGTCTTCTGACATCTAATAAACGTATGTAAATATAATTGCTGTATTACTTAAAAAAATATTTTTAAATACTTAAATTATTATAATTTTTTTGTAATTGATAGATGAGATTATGTGTACACAAAGCAATTGTTATTCAATTATAGGCTAAAATAAATGAAACAATAAAATAAAACTACAACAACTGTATAGTATATATAGTAGCCTGGGAACCTTCGTAGGATAGAATTTGTACACAAAATAATATGTATACAGATATATCTATTTAATTACATACAGAATACATGAATGCTAGGTCAGGTATTTACTTTTCGTTTTATGCATTGTTTAGTACAAAAATTATAGAATTGCGAAATAAAATATTAAGAAACCAGTTAAGAGAATAGCCGAAGAAAGCTTGAGTTCACGGAAATCTAATTACAAAGTCTCCAAAACTTCACTCGACTACGAAAATTATTATGGTAATTTTTTATTGAAAACTTTTCAAAGTAGAACTTTAAAGAACACGAAAGGGTAACTAAGATTTCATTAATTAAAAAAAAAACAACTTTGTATAATAAATGATAAAACAAAAATTAATGATTCTAGAAATAAATGATTTTAATTTAATTAGTTTACGAAGTTTATGAAAACCAGTTGCAAACATCGGGGTCGCGCAGGAAAATTTACGTATTAATTACGCTTACCGTGATTATTAGTGCTAATAAAAGATTTATTAGTATTTATATGTAGTAATTTAGGTATATTCTAAGAACTATGACAAATTTTATTAAATTGGCGTCTCGAAATAACAGCATTGAAATTATACATAATATAACAAACAAAGTAATTAACGAAGCGATTGTTGGAAGTTTAACTTTAGACCGGGATCTAATTACAAAGATGCCAGTCGTTCTTACTCTGCTAAGAAAATTATTACAGTAATTTTTCACTCAAAACTTTCATGAGTAAACTTGGAAGAACATGAGGGTGGAATTCACTAAAGAAGATTTATTTGCGTAAGCAATATCGGTACCTACAGGAACATTTTCTTTTCTGAGGTAAATGTTTTGCTGATGCTGAGTAGCTTATTAGGGCGGTTTTCCACCGTACGTGATTTGCAATTTCATATCTATTCACCTTTTGTACCACGTAACTTTATTAAATAAAACGTGGGAAGAAATTCCTCAGGATTGTGGATGCACAGTTAGCGATATGCGTTATGCCAGCGAAACGCTAAAATTGAACTTGCTATATCGTTATGTTGACCAGCATGTGAATGTGGTCGCAAGCAACTCACACCACATCCATAGGTACTTATATTCATATTGTAGTTATTTACTAATACTCCTACTTATTTTAGCGGACAATTTTGGTTCTTGAAAAGTAGATGGAATCTAGTTTAAAGATAATTAAATGAAATGAAAAAAAAACACTGGGGAATCACCAGTCATTCTGCACCTTAATTCATTAACAATAACGTACAAAGTTGTTGAATTTTTGACTATGTAGTACTATGTATGTAGTACTAGGAAATAAATTTACAGACAAAAATAAAATGCACTTTTTATATCTGTTATTCATTTCCTGTAAGTGCGAGTGAAATACGAGTTACAATTTAAGTGTAATGTGAAGGTAGAAAAAGTGTAAGCAATGTAATTGCTTATACATACTTCATGTATTTTTTATCGATTCTGAATCCAGAATTTAATCTTTAGAAATCAAATCAATTACTATTGTTGGGTGAAAACACCGTTCGAGATTCGTTCAATGTTTCACACGCATACATATGTACGTCAAGTGTGCTCAATATCGGCGCAGTAATTACATTCCTATCGGGCACGACAGAGGCTGCTTATATTAAATCGACAAGCGGAGTTGATTAAAATATATACAAGTATGTGCCATCTCTGTGTGGGTGCATAGCGATAGTAATGAAAAATCAAAGCAAATTACAATTGTAAGCATTTTTTTTCAAAAAGGAAAATAACTCTCTTGCAAATATTCATGTAGGTATAAGTATATTTATGCATAATGAAATCTTTATAATACGGGAATATAATAAAATATTACACAAAAACTACAACTTAGATAGACGATAACCGTATTAATGGATTCAATATAAGTAGCTTCTTTTAAGTCTGAGACTATCTTTTAATTACTGTAGCAAAATGAGAAACTTGTCGTACCCAGTGATAGCAATAAGATACAGGTAATTATAATTAATATTAGATAAACTTTTTCTACATGACTGAAGAACTATGAAATTATGAAACTAAAAAAATATATTCATGTTATTATTAATTACATACTTTCAGCAAATCCAGCGGGCGCTGAAGATTTTTAACGTAATGTAATTTTTAAGCGATGTCTATGAATACACTACTTATATTTTAGACATACCATACCTTATTATCCGATATAATAACAGCCTGGGTAATAATGCAAGTGGAATAGCAATCTCGACGCTGCGCAATTCCCGAGACAATCTCGATGCCGAATTACTCGGTAATGGCGCAAATGGGTTCCTGCTTATTGTTGTATGTGCCTTGCGAATTGTTGAGACGTACAGACATTAATGTATTATATAATTGTATTTGAATATATACGTAGGTATATATTAAAATGCCTAGGACCTCTTGTTAGGTGCCGAACTTCGTAAGCGTATTACATACATTTCTGAAAAATGTTTTGAAATATAAGCGTAAAATGGTATGTAACTCGGAGATACTTGAAATGTATTGTAAATATTCAATAGTAGTGGTCAGACATTTATGGAGCGACTGCCGTCTTGCCATGCCCGTTACTACACTTTTAAATTCACGGTAAGAAAACGTGCTCTTCAATGCAGCGAAACTAGTTATTAATGTATAGATCGTATTCCTCGATGTAGGGCACTATTAAATATATTACTGCAACAAGATTAAATGTAAGAACATAAATATTATGTGTCAAATATCCAGAACCACTATGCTATAGGTAGAAAACGTTCACACCCTATCTGTAAATGTGCAACCGTATAAAATTATAAATTCTGTGCCAACGGCCTTTTAATGTATTCGTAGCTGTTATTGTAGTAAGCTGCAAGCAACAAACGCGAGGAGCGGTCAGCATTTTGATAGCTGACCGCTAATGGCAAATTGTTACGAGCATTTACAACAGACAAGTTTCTGAAGCGTATCTCCGTGAATACAACCTTTATCAGCTTGGTGGATCATGCCAAAATCCTGATATCGTTGTGAGAAGTGCTTGTACCAAGCAACAATTACCATGTGTGTAGCCATATTATCCTAAGCAAGTCTAATTTCTGGTCTACATAAATGTGCTGAACCTCTGTCTCTTTACCTATTAACATTAAAATATTCAATTAAATTTAACGTAGAACGATATGTACACATAAATTTCTGCTAATCCAACGTATTTGTACGGGAGCTGTTCTGGAAACAATCTTGATACCAAATTACTTGATAATGGCGCAAATGGATTTCTGTTTATTGTTGTATGCGGCTTCTAAGTAGATGAGATATATATGGAAATTACCGCAGACGTACGTACGTACATAAGATCGCGAAACTTGAGGTTATCGCACACCTAATGAACATACACGAAAACTTTAGCGGAAATAGAATCTTGTAGATATAACGTGAAATTATGTTCTTACGATCGAATGAAACTGTAAGATTTCTAATTTGTCAATAACAATATTTATTATGTCTTGGCATAACTTTACAAACGATCTGCAATTAGTCAGAGGCTGTATTATGGTAATCAGATAATTTTGACCAAACACAATTGTCAAAATTAGTGAAATATTTTGGTTTGGTAGTAGCTTTCGGGGGTTGTGATTTGAGCTAAAACTTTATAATTTAATATCTGCTCATCTTTATTGGATACCTTCCGTTTGATAAAACTGGCTATCATATTTTTGTCAGTAATCCTTACATTACACTGTATGTTGAACCCAATAGACAGTATAAAAATTTACATGGGATACTCGTAAATGACAGTTACGTAACTACGAGTAGGTTCATATTCCAAAAAACTTACATTTAGATGAAAATTTTATAGAACGATTATGCTGTTCATTAACATGCCTGCCGAGTAATATTATAGCGCAGAAAGCTCGAATGTTTTAAGAAACAGATACGGTACGGATTTTGGTAAAATTAATTTCCCATGCGCTATATTTATCTTGGTTTTGACTGCCGTATGGAGTCTCGTTTCGTGGGTGTTGGATGATTGAAGATTGTAGCATCAGATATTTCATAGTACCTAGCTATAGGACACGGCATCGGTCCGACACGGTTAGGATTAGTAGGTATTTGAGATCACGTATATGTACATAAATATCTGGACTGGGCAACAATAACTATCAAATGAGGACTGGCATGCTGTTTATTATTATTATTTATTATTACTGTAATCTCACACTAAGTGCATAACGATGTAGGCAGACAGCATCGAGTGCCAAACATGTCTATCCTTTAAAACCTGACGTGCCTTTTCTACATTCATCACTCTCTCTATACATATGCGCCGATTTCGGAGACTGATATACTGTTTATGTAAGATATGAATGCAGAAATTTTCTTCTATTGTCCGAGCCTAGTGTTCAGACTATAATTACCACGAGTAATTATAATCTGAAACGTTAACGGTCGCTTCAAATAACGTACATACATATTTTACAGCTATATGAACGAAAACTAATGAGTACATCGAAAAAGTACAACCTGTCCCGCAAATCTGCTGCAGACATTCACAACAGTGTTATAAACGTGGCCTATATTGATTCCTGTTTTCAGTTCGGTAAAGTTCATTTTAGCTTGCAGGCAGCTGAATTGTTTACGCGTACAAGGTCCAAAAAGTTTCACAACGCTTCGTTAAACTATACACGCGGGATTAAATGGCGAAGTCCGGCATTGGTGCACTGATTTAGATTTTTCTAGAAGCTGAGAAGGTTCTAGAGAATATCGTTACCGAGCAACACTGTAGAAATACTATTGGTAATTAAATTTCAGCGAATTAATTTTACTACTAATACATACATCTGTACATATACCTATTGAATACTACAGGGACACGCGTTTTCACCCTCATACCTTCGTAAATAATGAGTGAAACTGATGGAATGATCACCAAATTATAAGTAAATTAAACAGTTTCTAATGTCTCTTATTAAGGTTTTTCTTCTAGTCGTGTGTTGACATTGCGTTAACACGAAAATTTGTCTATGGTTCATTTTTAGTAAAAAAATCTCTCGTTTGAAAGCTAACTAGTTAGTACGTAACGTTTCGTTGTAGAGCTTTCTATTTTTCCCCGACGTTTGACGAACGTTCGGCTTTACATAAAATAGTGTATTTTAAATCCTTTGAAGCGGGATTACCGGCGAACTAATCTCGCCGGCACTGAAGTCATAATAAACATACGTTGCCTCCCCGGACCGTAAAGTGGATTACTTTTTGAGTAATGTAATATTTATTTGCCTGCCGGCTATATTTCTCGATATTGCCCGGGAGCTTATTTCTGTTTCAATACGTCGTAATATTGCATGCGGTTTTATTTCTTAGTTTCATAGTTTTAGGTTTGTAAGTTTGTTATTTCACTGAAAGCAATATCGTGTAAATGTCGTATGGGGGTTAAGATTTATTTATTGCAGCAGTAATCCTTGTTTAACAGACCTCAATGGTAAATGTTCTCAAGAAGAATAAAGTTGTTTCAATGGGGACAATGTATTTGGGATCCTCCGAAGCGGGATTACTGTCGAACTAATGTTACATGCATAGCAATTAAAATAAAGTACCAACGAGTACGTGGCACTAGGGACCGTAAAGTGAATTACTTTTCATGTAATGTGATGTTTATTTACATCCCGGTAATATTGTACGATGCCTTCATTCTGTTACAGTAACGTTAATTTATTAACCTTATGATTTAATTTTTAAACTATATAAACTTGGATGTTGTTATATTCGATAGAGACTATAATTTTTAATTTATATACATTGTACCTTAAAAGCTTCTTCTATTTCCGTTTTGAAAATCTTTTGTAACGAAGTTTGTAAAATCAAAATACATATATGTACATACATACCAATCAAGGTCGGAAGTTTTATAGAAGTACTTGTCTCCTACGAAATGACAATTTTCCTGCAATTATTATTCATGCATTTAATAAACTCTAAACTGTAATCGCTTTTGACTTCTACTTCTTATAATCATATCTTATATGTATTATAATATTAGAACAGGTACTAAGGTAACAGGTCTTCTTTATATCTAGACCTCGTGTTATA
>DWGJ01003317.1:0-13622 GCA_018246895.1 Aspitha aspitha aspitha | reverse complement strand
AGCCCGTGAAACGGCTAGGTCAGAAACGGCATTCATTGACTGTTAGGCGGTACGAAGTTCGCCGGATCAGCTAGTATTAAATAAAAAGGTATTGAAATAATTAATTCATATATTTCGAATACTGAAAATATACACTTAAATCTTAACAATAAATGTGACTTTTAAAATTATTAACTTAAAGAAACAAACAAAAATCTGAGGTACCTATAAATGTTATTGTAGAGGTGAACCTTTTTTTTATGAAAAGTATACTTAAATATCTAATTTAATTAACAGTTGGTAATATAGACGTTCCTATGTTCATTAATTCATACTATTATTATATGCAATTGAAACCTAAGCAGAGAAAAAGTTGCACAAAAATAATAATTACTAAGCTAGAATTTTCGATACTTATCAATTAAATATTTTGCTTTGTAAAAATGTTAATTTATGACGAAAGGTTAGCACTAAATAGATAGGTACCTGTGGGTAATTATGTATGAGGAATGTTACAAATTAGCATTTTGGTAGGAAGGTGTTTGTTTCTTAAAAGGTCAAATTGAATGAAACAGGAGACCCTAGAAATGAGAGCCACAACAAATTAATAAAATGTCTTTCGCATAATAACAACCGATTATACTACTAATGAATGTCACTTTGAAAATATCGTAAGATTATCCAATAAATGATTATTTGTTAATTTATTTAAATGAAGTTTAAGTCAAATTAAGCAGTTTGTATTTAAATACTCCGTTCAAACGGTTTGAACTGTTTTCAATGAACTGATTTCCTATGTATAACGTTACTATTATTTATTAGTTCAATCGTATTACCTATATATACCTACGTAAACAATATAATTAGATTTATAATAGTTCATAATATTTGTAAAGCTGGCGAAAGTCTCTAAAGCTTTATTTATTGTAATTAAATGTGCTCGAAGTAACAAAGTCGTGGCAATACCTACCTTCTATTCTTCTTCATACACATTTTAATAATTTAGTATACTACTGATAGCCCGTATCTCCCCGCTGCTGGGTATGGGCCTCCCATATTATATTACCCACACCATGTATATTACCTACATACACGTACATTCCATACATTCAAGTAGTTATATTTTTCTATCCAAACGGATTTGTAGCTTCGTTCGGATCGTAGCGGAACCCTAACACGTAGACGAATGTGCTGTTTGCTAAAATAAACTTAGAAGTCGCATTAGAGAAAAGTGTGAATCATAAACATTTTTACATGTGAAGCGTAGCGCGCTTCCCGGCAGATGTCGCCCATCAATAAGGTGGACACGTAAAAGGCCCCATAATCAAAGCCGATGTGCCATCGTAATGCGCTCGTAGCTCAGTAAAATTACGCAAAATGGCCTATAATCTGCTTGTTTTGGTTTTGAATGCGACTATTTTCGTGATTTGTTGGCAATGTTAGTTTATAAAAATGAATCGAATGACGGAGGTGCTTGACTCTCTTTGACTGCGACGGATATATGGCAGCAGGTGCTGGGAACACCACGTGATCTGAAAATAATATCACCGACATGTCAGTGCGAAGACATTTATTCGCCATAGACTGCGTTGCGGCTACTTTTTATGAGTAATAAAAGCTTTACACAATACGGTTACTTCTTCCGCGATCCCTTTAAATTTTTCCAGTTTAACAATCATTGTTGGTTGAAATTATTACATACCTGTAAAGAAATACTATATAAATATATTTAATACTTGTTTCGTTTTATCAAACATTAATGTTTGAAATTATTACGTAGCCTAACTATAGGGAAAGTACTGTTGATACATGAAATCTATTAAATCTATTAAATATGATTCTAGGGTCATATATCTAAGACATTAATAAATTTGTAATAAAAAATGATCACGAAAAAATATTAACCTCGACAAATTCCACATAACTCGTTATGCTAAACCCAAACCTAAGATTTTTCTGACGAGCGTTTCAAACACATCAATGTAAATATTAGGTATTTTTCAATATCTCATGAAAATAAGCGTAATTATTATTACTTTTGACACTCTTCCAAAACAAGCACGATTTATAATTAACACTTGTGCCTACTAAGGCGTCGTTTACCGTAACACGTACGGATCTTAAAGCTGTCTTAATACGTTTAGGTGCGTCTTACCCGTCACACTAAGTAGCCATATACCTATGTAGTTTTACATATAAAAAGTTATGCCTTAATTATATATGCTTGTTACAACAGTGTATGCTGATTGTAAAGTTTTTGATGATGAGTACATAAAAAATACTTATCTTGTTGTATTTTTGTACAAGCTCTTAGAGTTATATATAAATTCCATTCTTATTCAATATAACTATTGTGGCTAGTATATGTTTAATCTCATGTTATTAGCTCTTAGCAAGAAGGAATCTAATCCGTCGTGTCTAGTTTCTGTATGTATAATTTACTCTAACCGAAAATCGGCATGGTAGATACGAATACACTAAACGTTTATCCGATTCCCCTTGCATCGGAACGTGCGACAGCGTGGAGGAGCGAGTCACATGTGCGCGGGCCGCAGCGCGCATGCGCGTTCCAATATGGCCGCCCGAATGGGCCAATGGCAGAGCGCAACAACGCACACGATAAGCGCCCTAAGCTATTGATTGGAACGGCACGTTACTAATTACGAATTGATTTGTCTTTTGTTTCGTTATTTATTAATTAAAGACGTCCTTAGGTATTATCTAAATGTACACAGTGTCAGTAAAAGTCAGGAATTGTTTGGAAAAGTAACAGTCTGTAATTTCGTACCTATCTAGAAATAGGTATTGCAATGGCCGTTTTCAGATATTTTGTTAGGTACCTTACATTCCACTAAAATATATAAAAATACGAACGTTGTGAAAAACAAATAGCTAAAAATTACTATCTACTTACATGTTTCTGACCTAATAAATTATTAAAAATGGAGCTGTCTACATTTTCTCTATATACAACGTATAAACAAATAGATAATAAATTAATCTTGTGACTGCTGCATGATCATTTGCTACTCTCTTAAAAAAAATTTCTGTTGCAGTTTTATCATAAACCAGTTTACATTATCTTCATTTGTTATAATATGCAAGTCTACCTACATTAAACTGTAGATAGGTACCTAAATGCAAAAAACAGTCTACTTAAAGTTAAATTTTTAAGACATACGTATTTATGTGAAACTTTATTCAAATCATAGAAGTAGGTACCTATGTATATGCTTCTAAATTCTATTAAGGCTCAATGTTGTCAGCGTGCAGTTAGATAAGTGTCTATTATATATACCTATGTCTATTTTAAAAAATTCTTATAATCATCTTAGTTACCCGCGTACAAATTTTTAAAACAGCTCTACTTAATATTTAATCATATAATATGTATTTAACTACATAAAATAAAAGCAAAATCACTACCTACACAAAAATCGAAAAGTAATATTACGAACGAACGAAACATTGTTGTAACCAAGAAAAATAATGTGTGCAAAGGGGCCTGTCAAAGTAACATTATTATCACGTCCATGAGTTATGCTACAGATACAGAACTCAAACAAACTCAAACCTTTTCCATTTTTAGCGACGCCATCTTGAATTATTTACCCTTAGCTGGTATCTTTCTAATGTGGTGTGGGTAAAGTCGATACCAATAGGTATAAATATTTGGGTGTGTTTTGTGACAATAAAATATTAAATTTACCAACTAAATTTCATAAGTGTAACAATTTTAATAGAAATCGTTGTCCAATTCTTGTAGGTACCTATCACAATTTAAGAGAAAATGTTTGCTAAACTTACTATGCTAATATTAATGGTTTTTTTTTCTAAAACCCACCGATGGTTACGTATTGGTATCCGATTTTATCAATTTATAAGGACAATATTAACCGCAAATCCAATTTGCATCGTCTTTTTGACAGCTGCCACTCGACGCACAGTTAAGCCCTTATCTAATAATAACATAGGGACAATGCTTCTTCAAAAACCTAACATACGTGTCTGTGTAATTAGAAAACCTTTTTATTAGCATTCGTTTATCATTCGAATAATTGGTCCAGTTCTTTTTTTTGTGTACTTTGCTAATTAACGATTGCACCCGATGAAAAAACTTAATGTTTCCGATTAGTGCAACTCGTTTCTTTAAACGCCATTTCAGAACTGGAAAACATTCTTAATTAACTGTAGGTAAATTAACTGGTGTCGATTATACAGCATAATTAACTTTCGATAGCCTATTAAATGAACCAGTGCTTTATATCTTAAATAGGTGATCAAATGCAGTATCAGTCAATATAATGATAATTGTTTATTTATTGAAAAAAAATCAGTGTAGAATATAAAATGTTATATCTAATATTGACCTTAATGACATTAATGTCAACAATCTTATATTTTGCTATAGGCTTTATTATTCATTATTCAAAATTATACAGTTTATCTTTAAATATTCAACTTTAAGTTACTTTTTTCTAATTGTATTAAAATCTGGAATAAAATTAATTACCACTTTGTATTTTAGACTTGAAATTATAATGGTTGTAAGTAGTATTCCACTCTTTATTAAAATCATATCCAAGATTTCATTCAAGATCATATTTAAATACAGTCAAATTAGTAAAAAAAGTCGACTACGGAATTACTGTATAGGCATAAAACAATCATAACTGGTGTAAGTTTCCTATCATTAAAATTATCAATTGACACTAAAATTCCTATTAGTAATTAAATGTTAATTAATAGCAGCAATCGTGACTTCTTACATTAATTAAAGCTTGCAGGTAATATGTATTTTTTGTTTCTAATAAGGTGTTCAAATATCTTTAGGCTTAGGAGCGTAAAGCTCAAAATAGGTTGGATGTTATAAATCTCAAGAAAAGTATCTTATGATATAAAAGAGTATTGTTACAATCATTCCCATGGAAGTGTTTTCCTTTATTGAGCACGTAATAGAAACGCTTTTGCTCTAGTTTCTTTCACTTCAACTATTCCATAAACATAAAAGATTATTGGTATCTGTTCGGTCATGAAATCTTACTTATGTTAGCGTTGCATACTTAGGGTTTCTTTAAGTTATTTAATCATAAGTAAGACTCATTACACTACCTAATTTTTGAATGTTTTTATTATTATCATTAACAAGAAGTTTATTATAAACAAACCGTTTTGATAAGATAAATTTCAATCCAAACATACCCGTATATGTTTTAAAAAGCGCTTTTATACAGTTTGTTTAATACCTACAGCGTAATTCATCTTTTTCTGTGCCTTCCGTCTGATTATGAAATTACAAACTCTTTTAGTTAGTACATAATTTAAATTTTAAAACAAACACAGCTGCATTTAAAATCTTTTTTGCAATTATTACAAAGTAAATATTTATCATACCTTTAGATTTTAGATTACTTTATCTAGATTAGATAGAATTTTTACTGTTTTTGTTTTCCAATTATTCACATTTGAAATCCGAAAGCTTTACTTAAACGCGTCAATTGCATTAATGCTTTTCTATTTCAAATAAACAAATCGAATCTGTAAAATATACTTGTAAACACTCGAAATAGATTTCACCCCAGCTTCGTAGTAGATAGATATGTGTTGTGCATGCATCCTGCCGGAACAAAGGACTTTCAATACGATTGATAATAGATTTTCCATTTCCAGATTGGATGAGCCCCTTCGACCGCGTGGTCTGCGGTGAGTTCAATGGTATTTATCGTTTCAAATTAATTTATTTTTTAGTTATTAAGTACTTAATTTTAGTTTGAATATTTACACATGTGCTTAAAGTAATTACTTAATAATTGCAAACGTTTATAAGTAATACAAGCGACGTGAAATCAATTTTCGAAAAGGATTTAAGCTCGTGTGTAAAAATGATTAGTTTTACAACCTGCCTTCCGTACAATTTGGTTGCAATTATTGATTTGACGTGCTTTGTCGAATTATTGCAATGGATGGGTTCTTTATTTCTTCTTTGACTTCAATAAGAATTCATATTTATACAATATTGTTCTACAGTCTAAGCTTAAGATAATTATATACGAGTACACCGGCCTACCAGAATGCTTAGTTTTTACGTAAAAGGACCGTTTTATTTCTAAGCACAACGTATAAACTCGTTAGGTAAAACCATCTTAGATCGTGATTTAAATATTAAAACTGTGAACAAGTGAGTCGTCGTTTAATATTGTTGAAGCTGATTTTCAACAATGTTTGTTGTTTTGAACTGATTTTTACAACCCGTTACGGGTAATTCAGTGCAAATAAGGGATTGTTCTCACCGTGCAAAAAATGTCTCTAAAGGGTTTAAAAAGTTGGAAACATCTTTTTTGAAAGAATACAAACTTTCTCTGAAAACAATAGACAATTGTCAACACTTTGGTGCTGTAGGCCGAGCGAATTAAGGTAGCTGTACGAAAAAATTCTTTTTATATGTTTTTAGTAAGTATCTATTACATAGAAAGAGCAGCCAATGTTACAATTATTGTAAATTGGTTCTGTACATTGCATATACATATTTAGATACCGACTATTATTATTAAAAATATAGTCATTTATATTTATTGCTACGAAATAACTTACATGCTGCTGTTGGATAAAAAAGAAATATTGCCTACATATATGGATGCAAAATTTTGAATTTATTCGAGTTACATTTAAATTACCTATTTAATTTCTATTCCGTATTGTAAAAATTCTTATTTTTCTTATATCGTCAGAATGGTCTGACTATCGAAGGTAAGTGAATATGTCTAATATACGAAATCGTTAAATAGTTTTTAGATTGGACCTGGGAATCTCCAAAACCCTTACAGATGTTTGAGACTTTCACCGCTCAGTGACAAAATGCACAACAAAGGGTGCACGGCAATAGGGTTGTGCAAATTCTCCTTTGTCGAAAAAAGCGATCCTTTGTGCTTACAAGGTGTTTACAAATAACGTATAAGTCAAAGGGTTTTAAATCACAGTGTCGAAAGCTTTTAAAACAAGCTTAGAACAGGGCCCATTGTTTTGTTGGCACGCTCGCAAATTGCTTTATTACCCAATGCTTTGCGGCCGTTCTGCGAAAGTCGATATCGCCAAAATCGCAGTCAAAACATCGTTTGTTATCATACCGTGTTCCGTAAACGGCCATAAGGTCTCGGGTCAGACGTTTCTCGCTCGCGCGCGTAATGTATGCGCATCTGTGAGATTTGTATATTCATATACGTTTTCATAATAAAACTGTCACACTGGAAACATTTATTATTATAAAATGCGTTCAGTCGAATATCGCCGCATTAATACGCCTTAATCATTAATAAATTACTTTTCAAGATCAAGCGAACAAAACAGATTACATCCTCGGACTTTACAAAAGCCATTTTACGGCGCCATAACAATTAAGAGCTAATCACAGTCAATCGTAACGATACTGTTATGATTCGTCGCTAGGAGAAAAAATTTGCCCACGAACAATAACAGCTGAGAATTGACCATAAAGCGATGACCTTGCGGCAATAAAAATTTAACGAGACGAGCCCGCGGCGTAGCGTAGTATAAACACGTTGCCAGATTCGTACACGTGACTGTCATAGAAACAGCTGGCCCGACATCTGTGCAGCGCTTGGCGACAGCGGCCGTCGCTCCGATCGGTTCTGTCGTAAAAATTTAAGAGTTAAAAAGACATAATAATTCTGATTTATTACCTAATATTAAGGTCATCATATAAAATTGTGTTAGAAAACTTCTTTTTATGTCAGATTTTTTTTTTTGTAAAATACGCGTTCTTCTATCGTATAAAACGGACATCTACGGATTCGAATTACCTACTTCTTCTATTTTTAAGTGTTTTGGTAACTTTTACGACGTTCAATATTAAAATTACACGCTGGTGCCTGCCATTCTTAGGAAATTCTATATTTTAAATTGTAACAAGACATATCTGACACACTTATTTATTCATATAGTTATCATAATATAGGTACTCAGAACATCAATTTCTATACATATGTATGTACCTATATGTTTTAGTAGATGTTTGATTCTATTTATACTCTCACAGTTCGTACTTGGTGAGTTGAATGTAACTGAGATAAACAACACGATATTGCTTTGGCCGTGAAAAAGTATGATATTTTATTCAGTTGATACACTTGCATGTTCATATCAATAGATAGCCTACTTTTAAACTAAATGTAATTCGGGTTATTTGGTATTCGTGGAATTAGAGCAGTGTTAAAAGTAGCGATATGCCATTATATAGCCAAAATATCCGATTTAAAACATTTATAATACTTTACAATAGGTACAAACCGTTTATTTTTAAGACAAGATCGCCGTAATAAGATGAATACGTACGTAAAATGGAATAAATTTATATAAAATGTATATGTAATAATTTAGTTTAAACAATTATGTTCATATTATTCTGACACTATTTTCGGGTATTGCGCATAAACACAAGCGATTTTGATATGTGATACCATGAATGAACTAAGCCGCGTCCGTATTTAAGAAGTACCAACCTATATGTAGTCACGCCTATCTAGATTTGTCGTTCAAGGCTACTACACTTGTTGTTACTATTACGCGAATTACGCAACTCACTATTTTTAGCGTGGACAAAAAATGCAATAGGGTTGTCGACCTCCGTTTGAATTGATATTCAGTGCATGCAGTGCGTGTACTTTTAAAATACATACCTGCCGTAAACATGGACATGTTTCCATGTTTACGGTGTGTTACGGGCTAGCTGTGATACAAGCGGAACTCTGCCCTTTCTTGTGTGATTTAGATATTTCAAACTTTATAATTGTAACACCTACTCTTGACATTGAACTATTTATTTTTATTTCTAATGTTACTATTTAATTATCATTTCATCCTTAAAACATAGAGCGATAACATTGAAGTTTGATGATAAATATTCTTTGAAAAATGTACAATAATGTTTACAGCTGTATCTAGAATAACATAAAAGCTCTTTGGTAATTTTCTATAGTCATTAGAAGTATAGTGAAAAAAATTTGCGCTTGAAGCTGCACTTTCTAACTACAGTACCTACCTAATGCATAATAATTTTGAAGGCATACGTAGTCGGGGAAACCCTCAATTACCTAGCGTGGTACACTACAGCCTTTATGCTATTCAGTCGACAAAGCTATTCCTAACCAACAGGAAGGGTAAATATGTACATAATCGCTGCTTTTCATGAATACTCACACAACTCAAATTAAGAAAATACCAGTTTATAACACAAATAAATCCAAAATATTCCTTATTTCATACTCAGTAAGACTCACATTTATAAAGGCAAAAGCGGCATAATGTCGCGCAAAAATGTCGTTTTGTGATTGGTTATTTTTTACAATATCGTTTGATTTTGTTTAATTTTAAAATTTCTACTCTGTAAAATGTGAATTTTGAGTTGTGTGAGTATTCATGAAAAGCAGCGAACATATGTTTCGTGCCTCAAAGCCTTTGAAGCTGATTTGACTCAAAGGACATATCGGTGGTCGCTATGGTTACCGGTGGTGGTGCTGATGGTAATCAATGGTCACAATGTGCTTACTGGGAATGGTGTTTGGAGAAAGGCTACTATCCGCTCCTCCCGTGAACATAACCTCGCGCCGCCAGTTAGGACGGAGATTCAATTATCTCTCACCAGAATGAATTAACCGCGTTAACAAATTAAGCAATTGCAGCGTCCGCTGAATTACAATTAACGACTGTCAACCACCATCTCGAGGATAATTATTGCCGTGACCCGGCATAGCGCCCTCGGCGCTTTGTTATAATATTCCAAGACAGACTTATTGTAGACAGCCGGGAAAATTAGATTACTAAGGAATTAAATTAGAAAGAAAAGTAATCAGAGGGCGCTTTTAGCAATCATTTGTGAAGGAAGGAAAAAATTGTAGCTACTAATTTGAAGGTTAATTTAAAAACAACGGTCAAAATTAAACAGACGCGAAGGTTAGTCTATGGAGCTGACGTTTTGAAGAGATAATAAAGTAATTATAAATGTTTCGGAAGACTTACACAGCCACCCGATCCCAAACTAGGCTGAGGGCTTTACGCTATGGAATTACATAAACGTGATATTCTTCTCTTTTTGTTGCTTGATTGATCTCATTTAGATCGAAGATACACGTTCACTTTGCTTTTCGTGAGGACGCATTTAGGAATGAAACCCCGTTGCTATCGGACGATATAACCGTTACGCCTTATCGGAGGCTGTACGGGCTGCGGTGGCGCTCCGAGCTCGTTAGTGCGGATGGATCACAGAACGCGAACGACGTAAAGAAGAAGATCAAGAATAAAAAAGAAGAATCAATCAATCAGAAGCGTGATCTGGACAGATTTTGGTAACAGACAGCTTCCAGCTCTAATAATTACATATATATGTGAAGTCATAAATATTCTGATTTTTTTCTCTTTATCTCCTTAAATCCATTTCAATGTCAATAGTACCTACCATTCCTTTTTTGCGTTATAATTTCTTAAATGTTATTAATTTCGGACTTATTTACGAAAAACTGAATTACTTTTTTCGTTCATCTTACATATTAACAATTGCAATTTTTACTTTAGTGTAAAATCCTGGGAACACCTTGTTCTATTCGTCATTCCGAATCGAATGAGCTATCGCTCATATTTTTAAGAGCTCTATCAATATTTGTCACGTCTTTGAGCTTGTTGACTAGACATTACAAAAGATTCATCGCCCAGTAGGTATTGTCGTTGTTGTATTGTCAACGCACGCAATTACAGTCGGTGTAAATTAACCGACGGAGGTATTTTGTGCAGCGGGTGAACGATGCTGGCGTTGTCCGACCGCGGTTCGCCAATTCTTAGCGAATTAGACTGCACTAGCGAACGACAGATGATACATATATATATATACTTCTTCAAAGAGTACTTGATTACGAAATGGAAACGTAATAATTCATTTTAATTTTATACAGAACTAGCTCTGGCATCAAATACACTAGGTTTATCCTAAGAACTTATTATTCAAATTTATTCGTATAACTGAATATGGTTGCATTACGACTTTTAATTGGATATAGCACCATCTAGTGTCTAAAGAAAGAATTACATAACATCGTCAGCATTATTTGCCAAGACGGAATGCCATAGCAATCATTTTTCCGAGATAATAAAGTTACCTATATTACTCTTCTGCCCACAGATTGTCTGCATGCAAAATTACACACACGTCCGGGCAGTAGATCTTGCGTGACTGACGGACAAACATCCATCTACCTACAGATTTACATATGTATATATACCTAAGTAATGTTTCAGTTTTGCTATAGTCGGACTTCGAGTAACTATAAGGTAATAATAATAACAATATCTCCAGGTAAATAATTAGTGTTACCTACATACTATTACTACGTAAGTATTTGGTATTTGCTGTGTGACATACCTACTTATTCTATTTTGCTGACATAGATAAAAACAAAGTGCATGTTATACTAATATTAATAACAATGGAACTGACCTAGCGTTATTTTGTCGTATAAAAAATCAATGATGGCCGTCAAACGACAAGGTTTGGCAAAAAAGATTCTATTGACGTTGTATTGTAGGGTTCACGGTGACACACTTGCCTCTACGACAGCGCGCGACGAGCGACCTGAGCTCTGCTAATTGCTAGTTGCCTAGTAAATACCTTCGTTTATCCTCAGGTACAGTAGCGCGGTAAAGCATTAATATGCATAACAGCATTTATTATGTTATTAAAGTACTCACAGTCGAAGAATTGATTTGCGTTAAGCGGTAATACTTAAATTATTATTTTTCATTCGTTATATACTCGTAACATACTTAACCTTTTTTATAATTATAAAGTGACAGAGGCACTTTATGGGACTACGATCTAGCCTAGTTAAAACTAGTAAGTAGTTTGTTTATAAGTTAATCTTATGGTATAAATAGGTGTAAAAGTATTGTCCAACGACTTCCTTTATATTGTCTCTATTTAAGGATAGGACACAAAACTTAACCTTTTTTATTGTTACATATTTGGATCAGGTCTCCATTCAAAGCGGGAAAGACAGCAGATTCCCACACTATTAAATAATATTACGAAATCCTAAATGGTCTATATATTTCCTCACAACGTTGCCTTACCTTGCTTTGCTTACGAGTGACAATAACAATCTTAAAAACGCGCATACCTCACTCAGTCAGAGCTATATTTATTCAACCTTGGTTTAAATATCATAAATATTGATAAATACATGATTCCTGCCGGTTATTCCATCCTCTGTTTCGGTCAGTAGATCGTATTGTCATGGTTTAATTATCAATTGAATTGAACACAAATCAAGCTGCATTCTTAGACACGAGGAAAACTTGAGGAAAATTTGTGGCGCGGAGTAAAAAATACCTGTTCACAATTTACATTCATTCAAGTTTCCATTGTCCTGTACAGCAGGTTGCTTTTATTACATTTTTAAGACAGGTTTCGTTTTAACACACAGATTTACAGCAGGCAACATCAAATAAAATCGATTTCGTAATTTTAGTGTATACCTACAAACAAGTTGTCATATGTCATTTGCTAGTAGATACGGAGTGTAAATTAAAAAATACTGGTGTGGTCGTCTGGCGCTCGGGAGAGTCGCTCCGAGTCACTAAATTGAGACAATTGTCAAATGAGTCTAGCAAGTGAACGTCGGCGTAAAACATCTCAGTTATAACGATAGCCGGCTATTACGCGACGAAGTACTGATGTTAGGGCGTTCCAAGGAATACCTAATTTTTAGTTCATGTGAAGGTTGTCCCATCAAAGTAACAGTATCTAAATCTTAATTTACTGATTTCAGGAGACCTTGTCTTTTTCTTCGCAAGGCTTGTCTCCTCCAAAGTTCGCAATCCACGTTAGTGTTATTAAGATTACACTTGATATTTTGAAATAACAAGAAAAAAACAACTGTATTTTTAACATACAATATAAATAAGACAATATGATTTAATAACAGAAGGCATCCCCGCTAAGTGAACTTCGTAACTGAAATTTTCATTCATAACACTGGCACAACAGCCTGGTTGTAGATACTTAATATATACGAATAGTTTCCCGTTTCGATAAATCCAATGCGCTCAGGGAAACTGCAACACAGCAGACGATAACTGAAATACTGCTAATGAATAAATATGACCGAGTTTTGAGTTAAACAATCTAATATCACATAAATGATAGCTAATAACAATGATAATTAGTGTTATGACTGAACGTGTCACTACAGCTCTTGTATATTATGCATGCAAGAGTAGTCGCACGGATAATATGTTTGTGTACGATTCTCTGTGCGGTTGTACATAAGTAAGTATCCTCTTTTGTCCTCGGGTGGGTCGAGCGAACTAACAATAAGGCCCAGGGCATATTGCGACTTTTGTGGCGGCGTAATTTTGTCATCTGACCGAATACTATGTATATTCATACAGGAGTGCGCTCACTATAGCAACGGAATAATACAGCAACAAGCACAGATGTTGAGAATATCGCCTGGATACCTTTGACAGTCGGGTTACGGACGTAACCGCTTCGAAATTCATGTCAGGGTGTAATGAGCGTTTGGATTTTTTTAAATTGGAATAGAGTAGCAAACGAGCAGGCAGCAGTCACAAGTGGTCGC
>DWGJ01003316.1:0-13624 GCA_018246895.1 Aspitha aspitha aspitha | reverse complement strand
CATCTAACTCTACTGGCAACACTTCGTTTTATAGGTTAGAATTAATGTTGTATTACTGTGATGTGATGTGTCAGAATATTGTAAATGTATCATTAAAACTCGAAATAAGACTAAAATACACATGTATATAAAGAAATTACCTTAGTGTCGTATTTAAATTATCTTAGAAGAATGTCTGTTGTAATAGAAACAACACTTGGAGATATTACCGTGGATCTGTATTTAGAACAACGTCCTGCAACATGTTTGAACTTCTTGAAGCTTTGCAAGATGAAATATTACAATTTCAACTTATTTCACACCATCCGAAATGGTTTCATAGCTCAAACGGGAGATCCTACTGGAGAAGGATCGGGTGGAGAATCTATTTGGGGGCTGTTAGAAGGAGCCAATAAACGATTTTTTTCCGGGGAGAATATGCCCAAAATACGTCACACAGATGCCGGCTTGCTTTCAATGGTATGTAGTAATGATATGATGGTCGGCTCACAGTTCTTTTTTACTCTTGCTCCTGACTTAGATTCATTGGATGGTGTGCATTGTGTTATAGGAGAAGTTACAGAAGGCCACGAAGTGCTCACAAAGTTAAATGAAGTCATTTGTGATGAAACTCATCGTCCTTACCAAGACGTACGAATTACTCACACTGTGATACTTGAAGATCCATTTAATGATCCTCCAGGACTCAGAGCACCGTCTAGGTCGCCATCACCTAATGCAGAACGCTTGAAGGGAGGTAGAATAGCTCCAGATGAGGAAATAGACGAAACACAAGGGAAAAGTCATGAGGAAATACAAGAATTGATAGAGGAGAAGGAGGCCAAAGCGCGTGCCACAATATTGGAAATTGTAGGAGATTTGCCCGATGCAGAAATAGCACCCCCGGAAAATGTCTTGTTTGTTTGCAAACTTAATCCTGTTACAACAGATGATGACCTAGAAATCATATTTAGTCGTTTTGGTAAAATTGTTAGTTGTGAAGTCATAAGAGATAAAAAGACTGGTGATTCATTGCAATACGCGTTTATCGAGTTTGATGATAAAAAGTCATGTGAAGATGCCTACTTCAAAATGGATAATGTGTTGATAGATGATCGACGTATTCATGTTGACTTTTCACAGTCTGTGTCTAAAATGAGGTGGTTGGGGAAGGGGCGAGGTGTGCAATACTTCAATGAGCAAAAGTCTAAAGCAACTGACTCAATGAATAAAAACCTATCCAAAAGACCCTACAGTAGAGAAAGAGATGACAGAAATCAGCACTACAAAAATAAGAGCAATAGAGACGGAAACAATAAGGATGGAACATATCAGAATGATAGTAGATCAAACAATCATGATAGGGAAAGAAGCAGGAGTAGATCCAGAAGAGGTAGCCCAAATCATAGGCACAATAAAAGTGATAAAAACCATGCACATACACATACATCAAGAGAACACAGAAATGAAAAAGCTAGTAGAAGTCATAGTGACAGTAACAAAAAACATAATAATACTCTTGATAAACCTAAAAAATCGAGATTTTCATCAAGCAGATGTGACGAAAGAGAATATTCAAAATCTCCAATAGGAAATAAAGAAGGCAATGACCATGAGATAAATCAGAACAGAGAAAATGCTAGTACAAGTCACAAATCTTATAAGAAAGATGCACAAATTGATTTTAATCACAAAGGAGAAAAGTCAGGTAGTGATCATTCAAAATTAAGAAAAGATCGTAAGAAGCATAAAGAACTAGAAATCTGTGATGAAGAATCACACACACCATCCCCTGTGTTGAAAAAAAATACCATAAAATTAAAAAATGATTTAAAGGAAAGAGGCAAAATAAAAAATAGTGCAAGAAAAAATAAAAAGAGGCGTAAACCATCAACTTCATCGTCTGATAGTGAAACATTTGATTCAAGTTCATCAAGCAGCGAGTCATCATCTTCAAGTGAAGGATACAAAAAGAAAAGAATGACAAAAAGAAGAAAACGCCGCCCTTCCTCTTCTAGCAGTAGTACTAGCAGCAGTAGTAGTAGTGATAGTAGCTCAAGTACCTCATCTACTAGCTCAAGTTCAAATTCTAGTAGTGAATCTTCAGTTAGTTCATCTGAAAGTGCATGTGAGAAAAGAAAACGTAAAAAAGGGATTAGCAAAAAATGCAGTAAAAAGCCAAGAAAAAAGTTATAGTATATATTGATAAATTAAATAACAGTACAAATTTACGAAAAACAGTGTTTACTATGTGATTGCATTTAATTTGATAAGGTTCAAAACAAGGAAGGAAGTGATATTCTACATAGTTTACAATAGAAATCCATCAAGCATAGTAAAATACCTTGAATTACGGCACTTAAAAACAATAATAATATTTTTGTGTAAGGTCAAGTACTGAAAGTATATAATTGACACAATATTTTTATTCTTGATACAATAAGTTCTCACTATAACTGGATGGTGATCATTTGAAATAAGATTGTGATCACAGTGTATGCAATTAAATGACATTTGTCTTATCCAGACTAATCTTAATGAATATGAGCAATTTTAGTTACTCAAACGTAGAAGTCCAGTGTTAATATTGTGTCCAGTAAAATATATTACCTGTAGAATTTCTTTTAACATGCCCTTATGTTTCCAGCCATGCATGCATGGATTGTTCACAAATATTTCACTGTGTACTTAGTTTGAAATGAATATTATATTCTTAATGTAATTGATTATTTGAATGAGAAATGATAGTTAAGTTGCTGTACCTAATATCATAAGCTTTATTTATCGTCCTAATAATAATTTAGCGCTAGAGATAACATTTTTATTTGTATTATCCATTATAGACATACGGTTAGAAAAGACAAAATATAATGTAGGACCATTGTTTTTAATCTTGCACAGAGGTTATACTTTAATACTTTGTTGTGTCTAATATTAACTGATTGTAACAATAAATAGCTTAGTACTTGATTGTATCCTTCAATTAAATATATTTCCCCCATTAAATATATTTTTAACCAACATTAAAGAAGGAAACTTCTATTATTTATTTTGTATGTAAATTTCATTAACTTGTATGACAGTTTATAATACCCTCAAAAATTATTAATGATACTTTGAAACACTACTTGTAGTATAGTGTGTTCATTAGGCTGACTTTAAAACTGCTGAATGTAGGTATCAATCACTTAAGTTAACATCTAATATAACAATTAAACATTTAATATCTTTTGTTCCCATTCAACCATTAGGATTCTTGTGCATTTTCACATTTCTGTTATTCCAAATTAGTCTGTTGAACCATAGAATTAAGAAATTAAGCAATAAAATCCTTGTATAAAACTTGCTGTTTATTTATTTTTTAATGCAGAACTCTATTCATAAACAATAATGTATCAAAAACCTGTAACGAAATTTGTGAACTAGGGAGAGGTCCAAGCAATTTATATGATAAAGATAAAAAATAGGTTGTGTTCAATAAATCATTCCTTATATTTACAGAATCTGATTTACAATGAAAACGCTATTTTCCTAATTCATGATAAAGATGTGCTTTTTCTCAAAACGAACTGATTTACAGATAGATGGGAACTTTTCACATTCCTAAATATCTACCTGCATAAGTAATAACGAATTTCGTTTCCACTGTAAATAGATAGGTATGTAATAGATAGCTAGATATTGTAGTGTGTGTCCATATTTAGAAGTGTTAAATGAAAGGAAATCATAAAGCATGTCAAAAATTCCGAATGGAAGATATGTACCTACAACCTGATTACAGGATGTCGTTAGGTCGCGGGAACATTCTATTGCTTGGCTTATTCAGTCTTTGTGTCGTAAAGTGACCCAACAAGAAGATGATAGCCGTTGACTTGCGCCATTGTGCACTCCAACGGAGATTCGGGCTTATAATCTGACACGCTACATTTATCGTAATTTACGTCTATATTCTTAAATATGAATAAAATTGTAACCCATATTTGTTTTTAAACAAAGTTATTATATCTTCTTGTGCGATAACAAAACTCAATAATTTACTTTTTTTTTTAATTCAATGATAGGCTGTCTGTCCTTATCCTTCTCATCCGGAAAAAAGAGCAATATCCAACATTGGATCTGTACCTTATTAAACATATTTTATAAAATTATTATAGTTTATCTTTATGGTCAAAGTGCAATGTTTGAATGTGATAGAACGTTGTGTCGGCGTACAGTACAGCTAAGGCATCGCCGTTCCACATATTGTTAATCCAGCCCTTTTTTAATATTTGTTGGTCACGCGTTTGAGCTCCGGTTTTCGTTTGCCATCAGGTGACATGCAAGTACTGGCGCCACATAAATCTGATAAATAGGTACATATTGAAACTCGGTCTATTTGTTATCATACCGTGCAGAAATTGTGTAAGTACCTACAATGACATATAATTGAACACTTACAAGGTTGTATTGGAACTGTAGCATAGTAACCGCAATGATAGTGTTGGTGTTAAAGGTCACAAGTGAAATTTATTTACCCTTTGACAAAATTAGAATTAATGTTTTACGTGCAATAAAATTAGTGGCATAAAAGTGTATGATGTTTAATGTAACGTAAATAATTCATTCCGTCGCCATCTGCTAGTCTCGTCTCATCTTCCAAGCAATAAGATGAATTTTACGAAGGAACTGTTCAGTTAGCTATACAAACACAGACGTCATCAATACAGGGATGAACTCAACAAGCTTTAATATTAAAACTTAATAATAATATTTTGTTTTGATTAGGTTAATTGGTTACGTCTCTAAATCAATTACAAACACAGTCGAAGTTTCAGTCTGTCATAGATGTATTAATTGCTTGTGCAACATTTTTGTATAGTGTTTACCTCGGTTTTAGTTTTAATATATTATAGTTTATTTAAAAAACGGAAGATTTGTGTGTGATGTGATAAAAACCTATTCAAACCTATTCAACCTTTACGTCTTAAAAATAAATTGCGATCTTATTATAAATTTTTTTTCTTATAAAATTTTTTGACTATTACTTGGATTTATATGTAATCTACCAAAGTAAGCGAGGATCAAAATTATGTAACTATCAATTTATCTACAAACACTATTTTAAATATTGCGAATTAGTACAGCCCTGTAACTGTGGACTGCGCATGTCGCAAATGTATCGACAGCCACCGCGACTTTTCTCTCCAGCGGGATCGTGAAGCCGACATTCGTTCTCCGAGAGCGGACTCTTAATCAACGGATCTGTTGTTTCCCTAAAATATTAATATAAGTATTACTCAGTTAATATCAAGTATTTATCGCACCAATTAACGACGATCAGTAATGTTAATGATATATCTGACCGCGGTTTTCGCGGTTTTTCTGGTGACCGATGCGGTGCCGACGCCTTCTAACAATAAAGGTACGATTTTCAGGGCTTGCATTTCATAATAGGGTGGTTATTTATCTATAAAACTTTTTTATATTGTAGAAAATAACTTTGTACGTGTTATTTTTTCATATCGCTTGATATGGGAGGCATCGGCAACGATGGCGTTATTTTATCACAAGTATTGATTAGCCGGCGAGGGATGAGTGCTCTATATATAGCAACAGGTGCCTTGTCTGCGCGGAACCTGCGACGTAGTTCTTCCGCCATGTTTTATCCATATAACTTTTCAACTTTCAACGTTACTTAAATTTTTAAGTAACAACACGGATGTTTCATTATTTTAAGTTGATATTATTGTACAAAATGTAACTGGCACTTTAATAATTTATAATTACTAATAAAAGTAGGTAAGTCGAACATTCAATTACGGACTGCCAATGAGTGTAATAAGTGTTGCCCAGTGTGGATCATGTGGGTTTGCCTTTCAAAGGCCGTTACATTTTCATAACACGCGATGCAAAAGTTATGAAAATGTAACGGCCGCTACCATTGTTCCTATATTTCTTCAGAATAGATTTTCCATAACTTAGCTGCAATTTATTATCCAATCTCATCACGTTTCTTTGCCTCTACTAGAAACCTGGACCATACTCCGCCATGTTATGCCAGTGCTGCTAATTGACATAGAAACTGCCATTACTGCCGTGTGCAGAACATTGATTTTTTTAATAAAGAAAAGAATGCAACGGTTAGGAGCTAGGGAATATCATCATTATTTTTGGCGCATGATAAGTAAATAAGTATGAACAACTTTAAGGTCTCAACTTTATAAATATCGGTATCTATTACGCCTATCATTTTTAAACTTAATGTACTTAAGTCATGTAAAAGCATATTATCGTAGCTATAACTCGTGTCTTAAGCATCCATCTATTAAACATGTGTTCGCCACTCGGCTGATATACAAAGTAGGTAAATATAAAATATATTTTTAAAGCTTTATTTTTTCTTTTTTGCTTAACATTAATGATTAAAAACGAATGTTATTCAGTTGGCTCGTAAGGTATGAAGCTTGAAAATTGAAAATGAATAGAAAATAATTGTTTGTAAAATAACTATATATGACTTTATTATAAACTCGCCAACAATATTTTTTCTCAATACTCTTTTAATTATTGTATTAAATAAAAAAAAAGTATACAGCATTCCCAATCTAGATATAACAAGAAATGGAGACCAGGGCGCGAACTGGTCGTCGAATTACGATCGATCTGAAGTTCTATTCTTTAACACTTTAAATTTTAGAGGGCGGTCCCATCGCAGATCTACCAGACAACTGGGATCAGACAAAAGATGATACCCAATCGCTTTTTCTGAACAAGAGCGACAAAAATGATCTCGAACCGTATCCTCTCGCGCTCAGTGAGGAAGGTAAATTCTATCCATGCCACATTGTTGTACAATGATTTAACTACTTGTTATTGAGAAGGTAACTAATAAGTAGACGATTATTTAACAGGTAACTCAGAAGGCTACGAACAAGGAGGGGAACAGAGATTTGACTCTCCTCAATCTACTGGTGAACTCGATAATCTCATTTTGAGACCTGAACTGTTTGGCGAGCCTCCAGCAATGGAAAGCCTGTCTCCTAGCTACGATATCACGCGTCGTAAACGAGGTAGCACTAAAGTTGCAGGTGCAGCTACCAAAGTGGCCACCAAGTCCGGATCTGGCAAGAAAAATTTAAAGTAAGCACTATAAACAGGGATGATATACAAAAATAGTAACCATAGATATACCTAAACTTTTTAAAATGTCCTGTTAAAGCCGCCAAAACTCAAATGCTTATTTACTTTCAATCAATAAACTAGCCGGTAAACCCTGAAATTATATGAAAAGTGCGCCTATCTATTGTAGGTATTATAAAAAATGTCCAATGGTTGCTTAACTATACCTGTATTTTTAAGAATAAATGATGACTCATTATTTTTGTTTTAGACCTGAAGATGTTTTATCTCCTATAGAGACTTCATTGAACGAGCATGATTCGTATCGCCGTAAACGTGGCAGTGGTAAGGTGGGCGGTGCTGCTGCATCTGCCAAAACGGCATCTACCAAAAACTCTGGTGGTAACAAGAAAAACTTCAGGTAATGTACCTACACTAATACAACAACAATTTTTATTTAATCATATCGATGGAATATTACAATTTAATTTAACGCTCTTTTAGACCAATTTCGGAACGCCGCAAGCGGGATTCTGGCCTTAGTGCTGCAGATGTTCGAGCACTACTCAATTTATGGGAAGCACAAGAACGTAGGAAGCAAGAATGGAATGCCAATCAATGGGCTGCCGATCGTTATTATGGTCGCGTGAATGCTATGGAAGAAGATCAACCTGAAGTAGATGAAAATGGGGACTTGTGGTACAACGAACCTGTAGTGATTGGGCCACGCGAAAGGGAATATCCACATCACTCGTACTTCTCGGAACAGAACCGTATGGCGCTCGCTCGAGGTGTGCCCGACATGTACCAAGTAGATCCTAATGAACTGGCGCAGCGATATGAAGAGGCCCGCCGTAAGAGACAGTATGCTAATAAGATGAAACGTTTCATGGTGGCCCGAAAGCGCTCGGACAACATGATGCATCAGAATAATTACAGACCCCGCGATGATCTGTACACTCTCGCAGAATTACTTCGTTCCGCACCACGCGTGCAGGAGCAAGATTTACCTGTATATCGGCGTCTGATACTTTAAACAAATCAGATTAACATGAAAATTTCAGGTCATTCGTACGTCATAAGTTTAATGTTAGAGTTTCATTAGCTTGTTCGGTACATGTTATTCGATTCAGTAATGCACATTATCTTCCTAATTATTTATTAAGTGGAGGAATGGGTGTTTTACTCGTATGTAAACCACTTTTAGAATGATATTATTCATCATTGCTAATTCACATAACAACATTATAGATTCTTCAATTAATATTAGGTACTATATTTATAATTCAATGTAAAATTTAATTTCCAATTTTAATGGCCTAGAAATTTTGAAACGACTCGGCGGAGGCAATTTAATTCAATAAATATCTTAAACAATCAAATTTTCTACTTTATTAATCCTACCTCAGTCGACGGCATATCTTTTTAACAACACTTACCTACTCTTCGAATTGCAGCTCCTGTAAGACAAATATGAAATAACTATACTTTAACCTGTTATTCAGTAGCTATTAAATAATTTTGATGTTGTATTTATAGCCCGTAGTGAGGTCAAACTTCAGAGGTAACATTACAGTCTACCTAAATGTACATTGTATGAACATTGATGTATTAAAGTAGTATATTATCGACAAATGGACTTTTACTACAGCATCCACATCCTAATTACCCTATTGAATTTTAAAGCTACCATAAAATTATGGTCAGTTATTGTCATGATATCAAGAAAGTAACTACGAGTAAAACGATATCATTAATTGGTTAGAAACAGCAACTGATACACCGGGAGATCTGGGTTCCATTCCGATATAGGACAAGTATTATAATGTGTATAGTATTCGTATACTACATGTCTGAGTTTTAAATATTCATGGGTATGTCTATTTAGTTTTGGACTTTGTTGCTGTTGAAAAACAGAATTATAGTATACATATTTGCTATCAAAAAGGTTCTCAGTAGTTGATAGGCACCTTTTTAGAACATAAATGCGAATAAATAAACATCCTTCATAAATTAATAATAATGTCATTTTTGCTATTTCGAAGACGATTTCTCGTAAATTAAGCATATATTTAGATCATAGTGGTAAGTTATTATGAATGAAGCATTTGACGCCGATATAGGCAGAAACTTGAATAAGCAACCATCTCTACAACGTATACAAACAACAGAAAATCTTATTAACGATCTAGAAGATGCAGAAAAGTCGACGTGGACAAAGTATGAAATGTTTTACTATATCATTACTTATATCGTTATGTTTCTATCTCGTTTGGGAAAAGATTTGTTTAAATCGGCTCTGAATAGTATGGTCTGAACAGATGTCACCAAAACATATTTTGGATTTAATGAACACTTCGAAAAGATTGCATTTAAAAAACAATTCACGTTCACAATTATGTATAAAATACCATAACCTAAATCATAATGATTGTGTGGATATAAAGGAGCATCCAGAGCATGTTAATGAATTAGTTCCAAGCACCTAAGCTGGATACAAAGATTAAAGTTATCATTAGGAAAACCCTATAGAGTTTTTAAGTCGTTTTTGCTATCTAGTGAAGATGATATAAACTTTCAATGTTCTTCAGACACGGTGTCAGGAGCGACAGAAAATTTAAATCCAGAATTACTCGAAGCTTCCGATTCTAGCGTTATAAGAAATAAAAATAGGACTGCTTTATCTACCAATATAGAAAGTACAATACTAGCAACTAATGAGTCACCTGCCACAAGCCATTCGAATAATGGATTTTCGATTGGGTTAAGGCAGTCCGAATTAAACACGAAATCCAAAAAAAAATCAAATTTGCAAATTGAAAATAGTGTATCAAGCGACTCTGATGATGATAGTGATTCCATTGTAATTGCTTATCTTAAATACAAAGAATCCGATACAGAAATAGAACAAACCACGCCAACCAAAAGGATATCAGTATTAGAAAATGTGCCTAAAATGGAAACGATTCCAGAATGTGCACAATTTTCAGCGTTCCAGAACTCATTAAACTCCTCAATTATACAAATTGTTCAGTCACAAGTCAAAATCAATGAAACAAACATCTAATCATTAACTGAATGAAAGTAATGAATAAAACTAATTATCAAATGTATTAGGCATACTATTTATTGTTATCTTTTCATTTGCATCGCCGCAATGATCATCAAACTACCTACATGTATTTAATCTGTTTTAAAATTGTATCCCACTGATGTATACACTGCAATTCGTAGATATACAGTGGCCATATCTGAATTCATGTTACGTGACATTACTGTTAACTTTATGTGCAGAAATATCGGAGACTTCCTTGGACGTTCATATTCCTTCTTACCCCGGCTCGCCTAGATCTCTTAATATAGGCTCAGTGCAATCTACGCTTTCAATGGAAAGTCATAATCCGTATTTTATCGAAGCTGTAGAATTTCTTCACGGAGATAAAGATTTTTTATTAGCTGCAGAAACTGGTAACACCAAGATTCTTGGTATACTCATCAGGTAATAAGTTCTGTGGATTCGAGAGAACTACCTTAATTGTTTTTGCGATAATATAATGTTATAATGTGACATATAATTCTACTATTTCTTTAGAAGAGGAATCAATATTCAAGAAATGGATCATTTAGGTCGAAATGCTCTTCACTTAGCCGTTTGTTCTGATAGTAAAGAAGCTGTCAAACTTCTTTTGAAAAATAAGATTAAACCTAATATAGAAGATAACCTTGGCATGACTCCACTTTCGCTATGCTTGATGAGGAGGTAATATAACTCTCTCTTTACTTACTCGTGACATATTATACTACATTGAATATTTATACAAAAAAGTATTAGTGCAATATTTGTATACTATAATAAGCAAATTTTCAGACCGTCATATAAAATAGCAAATCTTTTATTTGATTATGGCGCAAAAATCGCGCCAAGATCGAATCCAGTGGATACAGGACTATTTCTACGTTAGTAATCTCCTATTTTATGTAGCAAACACTTTTTACTTTTCTCATTAACGAGGGAGTATAATATTTCAGAATTTGTAATGATGTGTGAACTAACAACCGAAAATACAAAAATACTCCAGCTTCTTGTCGCAAAGGGTGCCATTGTAAATGACCCTGACGCACCAGGCGGTCGCCAAGCGCTCCACTTTGCAGCCATGAGTAATGACTGCAAACTTATTTTGATTCTGGTAGATTTAGGGGCAGATTTAACTCTTACTAATCATAGAAATGAAACACCAAAAGATGTGGCACAAATATTTCAATGCCAAGAAGCCTACGAGCTCTTATGTGATTTAGAAGATGAAGATAATTTGAGCACTCAATCTTTATCCAATACTTAGGTACAAAAAATAATATTATTTGATTGCCCTGAATTATATTTACCTTACCAAACTATACTGAGCTTCTGAAATGAAATACCTGTAGTTAATGCGTATACATATGTCATTTATGTAAATAACCTGAGTGCATTGATTGCATTAAAAAGCTTACACAATTTTTCTTTTAACTGATCAAGACCTTTTCTGTTCAGATTATTAACAGAAAATAAATTCAGAGTATGTAAAATATTTTGGATGATAAAACAATAGTTTTATTTGAGGGCCACGATACAAAGATCAAAAAAACTGTACGATTAAAAATCACTTGTTAAATCTACCCTAATATATTAAGTTATACATAATGCAATATATGAAACATTTTGAAAAATTTGTTTATTTATAAACATTTATAGATAATAATAAAATTATCTTAAAAACTGAGAATCATTGGTTAACGAATTTGGATTTAAAAAAAAATTCTTCTTCAGTTTCAAAGATGGCGGCCTTGTCGCAGTTGCTCTTCTCTGCTAAACAATAGCGAGAAAACTCATCTAACCAATTATTTTACCTCTTTTTCAAGAAATTCGTTAACTGTTCAAATAGATAATATTAAGCCTTCACTCCTAGTCATTTTGATAATGTGATATTAAGTATACCGATGGCTTCTTCCGTGCAAGACTCATCCGTCGTTCAGCAGACGTTTGTTGAAGAGATAGATTATAGTGAAATACAGGAATTACAGGCGAGTGTTATCAACATACATAGATATTTACAACGAATACTAAAAATCGGTAGTTAAAGGCGAATATCCTGTTGACAGGTTGTAGGAAAAGGAGCTTTTGGCGTGGTGTGGAAAGGTTTATGGCGGAATACATTCGTGGCGGTGAAACATATAAATTCGGAGGCTGAGAAGCGCGAGTTTGCCATAGAAGTGCGACAGTTGTCTCGAGTTTCCCACCCTAATATCGTGAGGTTGTATGGAGCATGCACAAAAGGGGCTCACGTCTGTCTCGTGATGGAATATGCGGAAGGTGGTTCCCTGTATAACGTTCTCCATGTTCGTCCTAAACCCAAATACACCGCAGCTCATGCAATGAGCTGGGCGCGACAGTGTGCCGAGGTAATTTAATAACATTGCATTTAATGCATCAATTTGATGCAAATTAAACCACAACCTTTGCGTTCTTGTTCTAACTGCCGCTGTAGTATACTAAAAGTGCAATGTAATATACATAGATAATAGATGTCAAAGGCCAGGAAGAAAGTTAAATATACTTTGTCTCAGTAACATCATGTAAATTTTTTATTTTCTTGTGTTGTGATTTAAATGTTGAATGATTTTTATATAATTGTTTTCAGGGTGTAGCATACTTGCATGCAATGAGACCTAAACCATTAATACACAGAGATCTCAAACCACCAAATTTATTATTAGTAGCAGGCGGACAGAAACTTAAAATTTGTGATTTTGGAACTGCTGCTGACAAGGCAACATACATGACAAATAATAAAGGCAGTGCTGCATGGATGGCACCAGAGGTATATTGTGTAGTACAGATAATTTTTTATATATTTACTAAATGACCTGACCACACATTGCTGTGGTTATGTATGTTAAATCATGTATGTCAAATATCTCAAAATACCGTACCATGATGTCTGTCTGACTAAGTGTTGTCCCATGAGAAAACATTGCTTTTGCAATAGTAAAATGTGATTGTCAATTGAGATAAAAAATATCCTATCTTTTAAGTTGGACCAAACGAAAGATATCTATAAAATTTCATTGAAATTGGTTCAGTGGTTTCAGGGATTAGCGCAAAGGAACATTGTGACATGGGATTTATATATATATATGAACATAAACAAGCAAACATAACAATGACTGTAAGTGGTCGTGGTGTGGTGGTATCTACATGTGCACGTCCACAATAATTGAAAATGCATTGTCAGTTGGGAAAAAGAAATCTTTTAACACCTAAAGAGATCATAGCGCTTCAAGAATACCTCAGATGGAGGTTTCATTCCCCATTTTACATTAATAATATGATAGAAACTTTATCAAAGAGAAACAGTATCTGTACTGTGTATCAAATAGATAAATAAATGTTTGGGGACATTTTCACACACAACTGCCTGATCCCAAATTAAGCAATTTAATGCCTGTGTTATGGTGACCAGACAGCTGATAAACATACATATATACATACCATATAGTACTTATATAG
>DWGJ01003315.1:0-13629 GCA_018246895.1 Aspitha aspitha aspitha | reverse complement strand
TAATTTTAACGCGAATAAAATTTTATTCGAATAATTATCTAGATAAAAATTTATTCGAATAATGCCCATCTCTGCCTTGAAATAACTTTCATACAAACTGTCATCACCCACTTCGCTCATCTTAAGGAAACTTTCCTCAATAGATGCGCCGTGAAATAAGAAAATGCCTTTAAAACCAAACCGTACATTCCAGAGATTAGTGAGTTTAAAAAAATCTATTCAGTTTTGCACTGTCACTAATTAAAAAGTGTTGGTTAAACAAAACATGCGATAAAACGAAACGTAACTTCACTTGTCTCTAAATAAACAAGCTCGTGAATAACGTCGTAACTCGAGGCACGTTTAAATCACATTAGTCCTGCGTTAATACATCGTCAATAACACGCCTCGCGGAAATTGAATCCACCTAATATCTTGTGCACAGAGCTACGAATGATACTCTTAGAAATGACTTGGACATATTTGATACTTTAATTTAATTTTTATCAATCATTGAAACTCGGATGCGGCTATTAATTATAAACGGCGGCTATTTTTATTAAAATATTAAAAGCACCAATTAAACATTATACGAATTTTAGCGACTATAAATATTATATTTTACCTACACAATGCTACGTCCCGTCATATAAACGTCAAATGTAAAACAGAGTACATATCAAGAGTTATTGTCAGGACATTCATTTAAGTAAATACATATATACTTATATGTATTTGTGCTAGAATGTTCTATTCTTCCATATCTTTTAACGTAATTAGATAGTACTCTTATAAATACCAGCAACGATATATACAGTATAGAATATTTGTCGATCGCTTAGTCGTAAGACAATTGAAAATGAAATGCGCATTATTATAAAGATACTTGAAGTAATTTTTTCTCGGACAATTCTATATTTTGATGGGTCTTTATTCTCGCAACATACGTAACGAGTTCCCACATCGAGATTAGTGTTTCGGATATGAATCCGATCGCCAAAGGGATATGAGTACACTTATCAGCTGTACCACGTGTGATAAAATACGTACAGACCTACAACATAAATATTTGTTAATATCGGAAAGACACCGTGTAAAAATCTTCATTTCTTATGAATTTTATAAAAAAAAATTAATACGTGGATCGTCATATAGGTACTTTTCATCGAATATTATTTTAATTATCATTATTAATAAAAAATTATTAAAATGTGATTTTAATAACATTTTGTGCCGCCAGGAATTGATTAGAACAAAAACTTGAGAATTAAATTAGTTAAGCTTATAACTGAAAGCTTTCTGGTTAAAATATAACAAACTCTGCCTAATTTGGGATTGAATGGACCTACGTTTAACCCGTGTTCAGCAATGAATATAAAAAACTAAACCAATTCTGCACAGTATACGAGTACTGCTGTATCCCACAGATGCCGCTAAATCACTATCACTTACAACATATTGTTCGATCCTTTTTATGGTCCACTGCTGGACCGGGTCTTCTCTCATAGTGAGAGGGATTTAGGCCAAAGTCTACTACGCGGGTCTAGTGCGGATTGGTAGACTTCACACACCTCAGAAAATATTATACACTTTATAACATCTCTAAGATATGCAGGTTTCCTCACGATGTTTTCCTTCACCGTTATAGCAAGTGATATTTAAATTTCAGTTATAAAACGCACGTAATAAATCAGAGATACGTGCCAGGATCGAACCCAAACCTCCCGAATGGAAGGCTGAATTTCAAACCACTAGGCTATCACTGCTTATCGCTTACAACATATTGAGTTTCAAACATCATCCCACTTTCAATATGTATTGGTTACTCGCCTCGGGTCACGTATGATTAATGTACTCACGAAATACGAAAATGGAGTTCTCGTTGACACCGTCATAGAGTTCGCGATACGACACGTGTGAGGGATAAGGATAGATTACCGTGAATTTGATAGAAAATTGTATACCTATACAATGTGTTCCTTAAAATTCTATAGATTTTGTTACTGTTTTTATCTTGCAAAGACAGGAAAACTATCAACTTTCCTAGTTTTAAATACTCACTGCAACACAGTCACTGTAAAAGTTCTATAACACCCGATTTTTCAAAATCCAAAAATACGTTTACATATTTTAATGTGTGCGAACGGCTTAAAAATTTTGTTTCTAATTACGGTTTTATATAAACTAGATTTTTTGGAGATACTTACATAATATAATTACTGATTAAAGTGGATGCTCACTTAGTAAAAGGTTACTGTACACTAACCATTAAAACTTGACATGCATATCCTATCACAGATGCATTGGCAGCCGGTAGCGCGGCTGGCGTGTCAGCACCTTAATTACTGAATCACAACCAAACAACCTAACTAATGCAAATATATGCTCTTTCAAGGAATCGTAATGGAGTCCAAACATATTAATTTTAAGCCCACATCTGCATTCGGAATGTAAACAGTAAAGTTATGGGGTACAGATAGTTTCGGACTTAGAGGTCACGGGTTTCGCGAACACTCGCCCCATTACCATACATTTGCATATACGGTGACGACATGCTCTCGAACGCGTAGGTTTCGGGATAACATTTTGATAGCCCGAATACCTTTGAACTAACTTGAGCTTTAATAAGTTCCGTGATCTCGTAAGATCTGTACTATATCTGTTTATATACAATAAAACAGGAATGTGACTGAACCAAATACTGAAGCTAAAATCCTCAAATTTTACATATCAGCTATTTACATAGCGTAAGTAAGCCCTGAGTCAGGAATTTTGGAAATCCCTCCCCAAGCGGATAAAATAAGGGTAAAAAAATCGTATGAAAATTAACAAAAGATCGTTTAGTACGGAAAAGACCTCTTAACTACGGCCATTAAAATATCGGCATATTGTAATAAAAATATAGCTATCAATCTATCAATGTATTGAAAAGCACAGCGCGCATCGCATCACCTAAATATTAGCTATTGCTACCAAGCTACCTAGTTTTCCACGCCCTATAAAACAGGGCATAGGTTCCGCAGTAAACAATGACCACACGTCCAATGCAAATTCGTGTCCGGCCAATATTTGCGGACTTGTCCGGGATTAGCCGCGTGTGTGCCCACACTGGCGGGATTAGGCCCGATCACGTGAGACCGCTGCCTGCGTGTGTAATACACGGGTTAGTGTCTGGTGGAATTTATGAACGACTAGTTGACCTGACCACGCGTTGCCGCGGTGATACATATATGTGAAATCATATAATGTGTCAAATGTGTCAAAATCCCGTACCGTGATGTCCGACTAAGTGTTGTCCTATAAGAAAACATTGATTTTGCAATAAAAAATGAGATTATTGATTGAGATAACATCTGTAAGGTTTGCAGGTTTCCTCACGACGTTTTCCTTCTCTGTCACTCGATATATTACATATTGCAGTGCAAGTACCCGGTGGACATCAAGACGTCGGTGCTGGTGGTGCGCGGGAAGCCCGAGCTGGTCACCCTCGACTACTGCATCAACAACACGTCCGAAGATGACGGGGACAAGAGGTAACGCCTATTCTCTGTCACTGTCTGGCTCACTACATTCCCACTACTATAGTATAATTTTGTCTCATAAAACGTCGGAGCGGGGAAGCGAGTATTTTTCTCTCTCTCCCACTCACGGGCGTTATTGATAGTGTATTTAATTTGTATACCTTATTATACGGCACGGCCGCAGTGCACCAACCTTCGATGACTAATTTGTTTTTATCGATAATGGCGTTGCGCCCGCGCAACATGCTCACCGCACTGGTCGGTTTATCTTTTATGACTCGTGCACGGAGAAAAAATTATACTTTAGGTTTGAGACCCTGCATGCTCCCGGTGCTGGTTGCTGCAATTTCCACCTAGGACTAAGTGTAGTAGAAACATGTGTATGAGTATTATAGTCTGTTTATCAGCTATGCGTTTATTTAATTGCCCAATTTAAAATTGAATGCGCGTGTGCTTTTCACAAAAACCTTAGATGAAGTCTAAGTTATCCACCGTTTATATAATCTGTAGATGAAGCTCGGCAGATTTGTAAGGACAGGGATATTTGGCACTCGCTGCTTTCTGCCTACCCCGCAAGGGACCTGGCGTGACAATATATGTGTGTGTGTGTGTATATAATGTGTGTATTGTTGCAGCGAGTTCCGGCTGTGCTACTACCCGCACAAGCTGGAACAGTTCACGGCGATGCTGGACGAGGCGTTCGACCACAGAGCCCAGCACAGCATCTACGCGGACTTCAAAACCCTAGAGGAGGTCCCCGACCCCGCTTACTACATACACGTCATGCAGAAACTCGACTGAATCTGTTCATACACCGCTTTTAGTTCAGTCGATTCCGGTTCAAACCGGTTTCTATAGGAAAGAGTGAATTCACACTCTGTAATTGATGTAACTTAGCAAAACTGTAGTCTTCTAATTCAAAATCAAATTGCTATGGCATATAGATGCTTAGTTAAGAAAAATTATTGTACATTTTTTACAGCCGTTGAGATTGGGAGAAAAAAACTGATGTGAAAAATTCACAGAATTTTTAAAATCCTCATTTAAATACCTCCGAGCTAACCTTATTTTTATTAGTAATAAACTAATTTAGGAACTGAGTTCTTATGAATGTTAGATCCATCTTAGTTAGTTGTTGTTGACATCAGTATGAATGCTGCATAAGTCACCGAAAACCATTTTTAAATGTTATGTTAATTTTTAATGTACATAACGTATCAATACCATTCAACTTCACTATAAAAGGCTGTGGATGACATTTTATAATTTTTGTAATTATTAAAAATTATATATTTTAAATGACAGTTTAATATTGACCGGTTCTAAACTAACTTACTCGTAACTACCCTGTTTGACTATATGAGATTAAATAAATTTATTTACCTCAAATACAAATATTTACCTGATGTAATTCTGATAATGGTAATAAAAAACTTATTCCATTAAGTATTTATAGTATTTTATTTTCCCACCAAATATTTGTTACATGCTAATAAATAAGCTTAATCAGTGAATTTAATGGTCAATCATGGTCCACCAGTCAACTCTATAATATCAATTTATGTCAGATGATTTGCCTTGTCAAATCTATAGTAACGGCTGAGCAGAGAATAAATACTCGTATATTGTAGGGACATTCACTATCATATAAGGTTTGTATCTTTAAAAGTTCCAAGCTGTCAATGTTTACGAAACAGCACTAACCGGGGAATAACGACAAAAAAATTACAACAAAATATATACAAAATGAAATAATTTATTCTAATAAAAACAGAATAATATGCAAGTGAGAATTAACTTAAGATGTGGGAGCTTAAAGTAGGTTACAGCTAACTAGTGATGAACAGTTTACGATCCGACGATGATGTTGTTGATGGGGATGTGTATGAGCTTCACAAAGAACCCAATGAAGCCCATGATGCAGAAACCGATGGCCGTTGCGATCGCAATCTTTTGGAACTCTGGAAATAAATACAATTTAATATTAAGTTTTTTAAATAATATTACTTAGCAGAACAACAAACAGGTCACAATCTCCCACATGGTATAATAACATATTGTACGCTAGATTACCCATAAATATCAATAATCAATTCGCTACTTACATTCTTTTTCAATAATGCCTACATAACTGTTTATTGTGCACTCACAGAGATCAATTGGTACATCTATATAGACAGTCTATATGAAACTTTGTTATGTTCATGTCGATGCTAACATAAATACGAATAACATCGTCTAAGATCAACGCTTGGATAAATGGATTTTTTTTTCCAAATGCAAACCTGCATAGTCTGCACGCTTACACAGTGTAACAGACAAGAATACTGCCAATTATTGGCATTATATTTTTGGAAGAACCATACTTAACCTGCATACTTGTGGTACTTTTATAACATACCAGATGATTTAATGAGTATTCAATGTTAATAATTCTATTGGTTAACATGAATACTTATAGAATTGTTCCTTATGTTATTTCTTTTGCTTTCCCTTTCTTATTAATAATTAAGATGTTGTCAAACAACTGTACAGAACTTGTAACTAACATAGTAGAAAGGTATATAAAAGCAAAAGAATGATTGCAAACCTATTAATATTGCATTTACTTTCAAATTTATTGTGGTATTCGCCATTCGTAACTACAAATATTTGGGGCATAGTTATACATGTAATTTTTAATGTTCCAAGGTTTACAGAAAAATCTAGATTTGAATAATTCTCTTTGTGTACATACCTTTTCTGTCTGGCTTTGTGCATCGCCTAACTAATCTGATTGAGTCCTTAGCAAACTGCTTGCCAGGTTCTACAAATTTTGCGATTTGGTCCATTTTCTGTAAAAATGACATACGCATTATATTTAGAATAGAACGTTAAACATGAAATGAATTTCAGAGCGCTATCTAATACGATACTTACATATTTCTTCAATAATTATGCAAAATTGCGAAGAATAACTCGGTTTAGTTTCACCAAAACTGTTCTACGATGTTCGTACAAGCGAGAGGAATTACTTTATTTGACATATTAAAATTACAGACGTCAGCCACGTCTTGACGATGCACGTCACGTCACCATTTTTGTGTTCGAGTACGCGTAGTAAAAATACATGAATAAATAATTATTAGTAAAGGTAAACGTTATTGACTGCATTATTTAAAAAAGTGAAATAGATATTAATAAATGAACATAACACAGCTGACTGTAAACCGCAAGAAGATAAAGACACAATTATTTTTACTGATCTCCTAAACATTATAATTATAATAGCCAACAATTACTGTGAATTGGTTAAATGGCATGTGTCAAAAATTTGTCATATTTGTTAATGTCATTTCATCTGATTAGTACGAGTTTGACGAGTTGTATATTCAAAAATACTATAATAATATTAATTTTTATCTTAGAATACTCGAAACTAAAATGAAATTCTTTTAGACCAGTACTTGGCTTTTAAGTGGAATAAGAAAATTTTGATATATATACTCTGGTTTAGATTGTCTGAAATATGTATGCAGTGGAGAAAAAGTTTGAAATTGAAATGAAGTTGAAGAAGGTGGAAAATGCATAACTTAATACGACTAATATTTTTCTTGGCAATATCCCATTTTTCATTATTCAAACAATTTTTTTTTGTCATCACATACTTATTCAAATTTTTATTGGCTAAGGGGCGTATATCATTTTGCTAATCTGCTGAGGCACCTTACATTGATTACAGAAGTACAAATAATATTGTATTGTACTATTGTTAGATAATACATGATGTGTTTAGAAATTACCAGGTTCTGCCTAGCTTTATATCAGAAGGGTGTGTTTGTGTTTACCCAAAATATTATCATTATTATCTTAAACGATGTATGGTGTCTTGTAGGAAATGATGAACATTCAAGAGCTGAAGGCGGCTGCCAACCGGAGCTCGGCGCTGGCGGGTGATGTGTGCAATGTGCTGGGTGCGTGCGAGCAGCGCCTCCAGCAGCTGGAAAGTGCCGTGCTGCCACTGTATGGGGACACTGCGCGTCTACAACAGATACACCAAAGTGAGCTATTGTACATACATACATACATATCGTCACGCCAGGGCCCTTGCGGGGTAGGCAGAAAGCAGCGAGTGCCAAATATCCCTGTCCTTACAAACAATATGGTTATATATAGGTACTTGTGGGTTGGTTATTCCGTGTAAGCGATACCTCGTTGCTCGCTCGCTCGCCGCGCGTGCGACCGTCGCTCGCTGGCTACGTCATGTCGTGCCGCATTTGGGACAATCCGAACACAAAGGGGACTAATAGAAAGCGTGTTAAAGATGATCGCTCGTTACGGCGACCGGCGGATTTGATAATGAAATATTAGTAGAAACCCGAAACACATAAATTATATCCCAAACAGCGAACGCACAAAAGGAACGGAGGCTTTCGAATGTAAATGTAAAAAATTAGTTTTTTTTTTTGGTACGCGCTAAATCTGATTTTGAAATGTGGGTTTCGAAGTATACACAGTAGACAGCTCGAATAAAGCACTTTTCTAAGCATTCGTGAACCGTGTTAAGAAAGGTGTCTGTCATTATAGAAAATATATATATCACGTTTTTGTAAAGGATTAGTAAGCAGATAAGTAGTTTTTATTAGTTTTATATACATTTTAAATTCATGCTGAATGCTAACCTTTTCGATATTGTCCTGGGAAATTGTGTTTGTGATTTTTTTTAATTTGTATGAAAAAGCTTGCGCGATTCAAAACGTAAAACGTGAACCGCATTCGATAGACAATAGATTATATCAAAATCGATTGCAAATGATGTAAACTAAATTGTCGTCTTCCTGATAGCCATATATCTTATTAATAAATATTGCATGCACCCAACGAAGCTGCGTTTTCAGGAATTGTTTCAGGCTAAAACCTTCAACTACAATAGTATCTATATGTCAATGAAATCTAGAGTTGTTTGCTGTTCATAGATGGCGCTTTACGAGAAATAAAAAGGGAGCACGCGGTCATCTAAGTAGTCAACAGATGTCGCTACCTGTCAACAAACTAAAACCGCTTCTGCCGGTCTTTTGCAATTATTGTTATTATTAAATAATAATGAATAAATAAATTGAACAAAAAAACATCCAAAATTGAATAACAGAACATCTCAGACTTGTTTCTTACATTTACCAATAGATGGCGCTAGATGTTACAAAAATATTATGGTTCATCGTCGTATACCTTTTAGATGCAAATTTCAAGGTCATTTTAAGGCCAGGAACGTACATGATTTACCTTCGTATAATTCAATGTATCCTAAACGCTATCGCGGTTCAATTTCCGAACACACACAACAATGAATCGCGTCAACAAGACATCGTGTGCAACCGACCTTGCATGTTGTCCAGTAGATAGGTGAGCAGCTTGGAGGTGCCGTTGTTGTCGTTGTATATGGAGAGCATCTCCTTGCTGAGCGGGTTCCCCTGGAGGCCGAGCATTTGGAGGTGGAACAGCTTGCCCAGGTCGTAGGGCAACACGCGCAGATAATTATTGTGAAGGTGCAACTCCCTAGAAACAAAAGAACGATACACAATTATGAATATCAAATTCTCACACGGCTAGAGTATGTGTTAAAATCAAAAAATTTCAAAGCTCTTTTTAATTTGACTGGCCTTGACTCGCCTCGTGGTCGAGCGGTTAGAGACCCTGATTGAAAAGTGGCGGTCGTCGATTCGATTCCCAGCCGGAACGACCATTTGTGTGATGTGCACATTTGTTTGTTCTGTGTCTGGGCGTAATAAAAATATCTATATATGGACTTTATCGTACGTTTATCAGCTGTCCGGTACAATAACACAGGCATTAAATTGCGTAATTTGGGATTATTAAAAAAAAGTCAGTCTCATTATAATTGTCATTTAAACGTATTTTGTTGTTATAGGTATTTCATTGGCTTATATAGACTACAATGACGTAAGTGAATCCCTTACTTCCTTACAATGCTCATGTTATAAACAAGTTTTCTAATTTCTGGACAAAACCTCCCACTAAATAATAGGCAAAACATAAGTGTAACAATACATTCAAACATGTTACAATGATTTTCACATGATTACATGTATAATGAAGTAGAAATATCTACAAAAGAATGTACATATACATGTATGTATACATTCATTAATGATGGTAAAACGGTCTTGGCCATAAATCAAGTTCCGTTACTAAGCAGTCATTGTTTTGGCTGATTTGAATCGGTTATACAACAACTAATTCGGATCTATCCGTGGGTGTATGTGGGTAGTACTTATTGGAAACAAAAGAACATCTGTACATAGTAATTGTTCGAAGCAGTGATAGTCTAGTGGTTTGAAATTCAGACTTCCATTCCGGAGGGTCTGGGTTCGAATCTGGCATGTAGCTCTGACTTGTTACGTACGTTTTATAAGGAAAATTCAAATCTCACTCGCTAGGAAAACATCATGAGGTAACCTATCCAGCAAGGATTAAGAGGACGTTTAATTACTTAATCAAGAGTCATGTAGTCCAGCGGAAAATCGACAGAAATTAATATTGTCATTGATATAATAAAGGTAACAATATAAGTGGAGATGATATAGTTGCGTTCGCAGACCTTGATATTAGCTTTGCATCGTTAAGTCTAAACGAAAACCAACAGGTTGCATCGATATTTAGGTACAAAAGTGTTTACAACGCTTATCACACCGCCAGCGAGTTCAACGACCTTGGCTATCACACATCTGGTTTGTTTTGGCGGCTCGCATAATAATACGCCGTTTCCGACCTGTTCCAAGGCGGACCGGCTATATAATATATATAATCTATTATTATCATAATAATTATCATAATAAAAAGGTTGAATGTATGATAATAGAAGCGCGGACAGAACGCGAGCGACATTGCTTCAGTCGCGTGTAAATTCTCGCGCGTGCGTCTGTGTGCGTGCGTGCGTGCGTGCGGACGCGTGTGAGCGTGCGCGCGCTTGCGTGTAAACTACGGGCGCTAATTTCCTTCGCGCATATTGACTCGATCCAAGTTCATGGACCCTCACCGTTAGACACGAAAACGGCGATGTTGCTATGGTCTTTAAGCACTATCGCTGTTCAAGATAAACTCTATACTTGTTGCTAGCGGTACACGATACGATAGCGAATTATTTTGATATCGACGCCTCCTGATGTCGGTTGCAGACCTTAATTGCTAAGCCGAAGGTCGTCGGTTCGAAGCCCATTTGTATTTTATATTTGTTGATTTGCATATGAGTGTAATAAAAAAATATTACCTATACCTATACATCTAAATAAAATTGAGACGTCAGTCTGTAATTTCAAAATACCTATGATCTCTTCAGTGTTTATAGTTTGTTTACGAGATACGAAGACACAAACTTTTCTTCTGTCTGATTGTTTGTCTGTCTGTCTGATTTTAATGGGACTTTTAAGTTTTTTTATTACAATAATAGCAAACGAGCAGGCAGCAGTCACAAGTGGCTGCTGCCGCCTATAGACATCTGTAACCGACTCCTAACATACTGTAACCGACTGTAGGGACTGTTAGTGTGAATTCAGTTAGTATAAGATATTAATGAGATAGAGATAGAGGAAGATAGAGGATGTTATAGAGCAACATGAAGACTAAGACTATCCCGAAACTTCCGTGAGCTACAAACGCTCGTTTTCACCGAAAGCCATAGCCAGTTCAACAACACAAACGTATCTATAGTACAGACAACAACAACAACAATACAGACTGGCCTCGTGGTCGAGTGGTTAGAGACCATGACTGCAAAACCGGAGGTCGTGGGTTCGATTCCCATCCAGCACAAACATTTGTGCGATGAGCACATTCGTTTGTTCTGTGTTTGGGCGTAATAAAATATCTATATACGTACTATATGGTATGTGTATCAGCTGTCCGTTCACCATAACACAGGCGTTAAATTGCCTAATTTGGGATCAGACAGCCGTGCGTGGAATTGTCCCCAGTTGTTTATTATTTATCAGTTATTATCAACAAGAATAGAACAAATCTACAAAGCAACGCGAACAGAACTACCAACATTCGCCGAAGGTCAACACAGCGGAATGACATTGACGATAGACGTACAACGAGACAGGATGACGTCGGCGAGGGAGGACGGAACGGGCGCGAAGGGATTGCTCATTCGGATCGGACGGCTTTTTGGAAATGACGACGAGCTATATACCACGGGATGGCGATCGCTATAGGGGCGTTCGGTGACACAAAGGTCAATGTCCCCAAAAGAGCCGACACGTAATCCAGTCGAGCATTGTGCATTAAACATTAAAATTTCGGCATCGGCATTTTATAGATTGCAACACAATTGCCCGTTGTCGAATCAACCGAATCCTAATATAACAGAAGACGATTTAAGACTTTTATTAAATTTTTCGTACATATTTGTTAGGTCTGACTGCGACTATTTTTTTATCTATAGCGGATAAATTGGCCCTATCCGGAATTTTTTTAACAAAAAATAAAATAACTCAAAATTTAAAAACAAAACAGAAACATTCGGTAGAAACTATTTTTAGGGCAGAACGTTCGGCCGAGTCAGCTAGTGGTTTTATAAAAGGAAATTCGGTTAATATATTAATACTAGCTGTGACCGCAGCTTCGCCCGCGTGGAAATATTTTCCTGTTTTTGCAACATTTATCATTGCTGCTCCACTCCTATTAGTCACAGCGTGATGTTATATAGCCTATAGCCTTCGTGAAAAAATGGACTATTATACCTATACGAAAATATTTCTTCAATTCGAACCAGTAGTTCATGAGAATAGCGCGTTCAACCGAACAAACTCTCAACTTTACAATATTATAAAGTGTAGATGACATAAACCCAATGTACATAATATCAATAACAGATCGTTTTAAGTGAACATAAATCTCACCGGAGCTGTATCAGTTCGCCGAGCTCGGCGGGCAGCGTGCGCAGCTTGTTGTTGGAGAGGTCGAGGGTGTGGAGGTTGACGAGCTGGCTGATGTCGGGCGGGATCCGCTGCAGCGAGTTATCGTTCAGGTACAGCGCGGTGAGGTGCGTCAGTTGGAACAGTTGCGGCGCCAGTGCGCGCACACCTCCTGTTACCTGGAAGACGGAAGATATTTTTTTTTTATTTTTTTTTTGCCGACAAAGAGGCAAACGGAGCGCATGATGCTACTACCTATACTTGTAGGTTTTTCTGCACAATAATATAGAACAACTTGGAAAACGGAAGACATTTTTTATTTATTTAATTTTTTGACGACAAAGAGGCAAACGGAACGCGTTATACTACATATACTCGTAAGTTTTTCTGCACTATAATATAGATTAACCTGGAAAACTGAAGATATTTTTTTTTTTTTTGCCGACAAAGAGGCAAACGGAACGCGTTATGCTACCTATACTCGTAAGTTTTTCTGCACTATAATATAGAACAACTCGGAAAACGGAAGATATTTTTTTTATTTATTTTTTGCCGACAAAGAGGCAAACGAAGCGCATGATGCTACTACCTGTACTCGTAAGTTTTTCTGCACTATAATATAGAACAGTACGGGTATCAAATGAAAGAGCTTGCTGAGGAGAACACGTAAGCTAATGCAACGTCACATTAAATTCATTATGAGGGACCATCCAACATGGGGGACTAGCTTTTTTTAAATTAATTTAGTTAAATTGTTTTGCCGACCAAAAGGCAAACGGAGCTACTGACGGTAAACGGTTCGGATTGCCTATGGACATTATGGAAAAACAACGGTTCAAGATTGACCATTTTCAATGACGTGAATATGCATGATTAATCTTTTTGTCTTCGTTGTAATTTTTTATATAAAAGCAAAACGAGTCGATCAAAATAGCATTTAAAATTAGGGTGACTATTTTTAAATCACACGACATCATATGGGAATGGATAGGAGTGACGTAGATTTAGATATACGTGTATCTATCCACGTCACCTACGCGTATGTATGCACGTGTGACGGAAAGTGTATAGGTGCCGGATTCTATTCTAGTGCGCTACGATTAAATAAATAACTAGGGACAATTCCACATATGGCTATCTGATCCCAAATTAGGCAATTTAATGCCTGTGTTATGGTGACCGGACAACTGATAAACATACATATATACATACGA
>DWGJ01003314.1:0-13630 GCA_018246895.1 Aspitha aspitha aspitha | reverse complement strand
GGCGTCGTCATCCGAGGAGGATAGCGACAGCTAGCCGGCGAGCACTTCGGGAAGCGGTGAACTTGTCGACTCACCCCGCACCAGGCGGGGTGCTTCAACACCGCGGGGCCGTTGCCTCGTGAGAACTGCCCGGGTAAGCAGGGGATCCTCGAGGCCCGAAATCCCCACGCGCGCCATTAGCGCCGACGCGTGAGATGAACTGGTAGAGTAGTAAGGCGCGTCGCTAGCCGGGCAGGCGCAGCAAGCGCTGCAGTGCGGCGACGGCCTGCGCGAGCTGCGCGGCGTAGTCGGGCCCGCGCGGCGCGGCGGCCGCGGCGGGCGCGTCGTCGTCGCCGTCGTCGTCCAGCTCGGCCGCCAGCTCGTCCAGCGGCTCGTCCGCGTCGCTGCCGTCGCGCGAGTGGCAGCGCGCGCCCTCCGCGCCCGCCGACCGCGCCGGCTCCGTTTCCGACCGCTCCTCGTCCGACGCGGTCGTGTCTGAAACGTGCGCCCCGCTCGTAATCATATCGCTGCTTTTCATGAATACTCACACAACTCAAAATTCACATTTTACAGGGTAGCTATTTGAAAATTAAACAAAATAAAAAAATATTGTAAAAAAAATTAACCAATCACAAAATGACATTTTTGCGCGCCATTATGCCGCTTTTGCCTTTATGAATGTGAGTCTTACTGACTATGAAATAAGGAATATTTTGGATTTATTTGTGTTATAAAATGGTATTTTTTAAATTTGGAGTTGTGTGAGTATTCATGAAAAGCAGCGATGCGTGTCTACTTCTACAATATTCGTAAAAATCTCGAATGTCTTGATGTTGATTTTAATTTTTAAATATAAAAAGATATGCGTAATTCGTAAGTACGTAAATTTTTGTAGTAATATTCCAGTTTGTCGTAATATTAAATAATGCAAATACATACAAAGCAGCCAAAAGTAAAGTAAAGTATCCATATTCGAAGTATCAGAGAGTCATGAAACAATATTTCAAGTTAAGGCTTTTTTTGTGTCCATTTCTTTGATAATTTGAATAATTGATTATTTTGTTGCTGTGTTTATCATTGTACTGAAAAATTCGCAGCCGACCACTTTGATCTGTAAATAAATAAACGAATGACCTTTATGTTTTTAAGTTCATATTTAAAAAAAAATCCTCCACAGAAAGCCGAAATCAATTTTGGACCGAATACTAGAAGAATGCAACCGGAAACCGACCGAGCAGGCCAGGGTGTCTCCAGGGATATCCGGGGTCTCTGCGCAGAGGCCGTGGATGTCCCCGGAGAGGCTCTGGATGACAACAGACAGGTCAGCGGTGAACGCGGACAACCAACCCACGACCACGAGGAGGCACAAACTGCCCGGCCACTACCACTCCGAGCAGGGAACCGAATACAAGCAGACTCCATGTATTGACACTACGAGGTAATAAGTACCACACAAGTACCACCGCCACACCTATTTCTGCCGTGAAGCCGTTGTTTTAACTGTGTTTCGGTTCGAAGGGTGTGGTTGCCGGCCCAACTGGGCTAATATCACTAACAGTCCCATTCCTGCAATCCTGTTACTAAAGAATACTCTACCAAATAATTCTTATTAACACCTTATACTAACTGAAATCACACTAACAGTCCTTACAGCCCTGTTAGGAGTCGGTTACAGATGTACATGGGCGGCAGCAGCCACTTGAGACTGATGTCTGCTCGTTTGCTACTCTATTCTAATAAAATAAAAAGAGAACGCATGTCGGGGATAGGAGGAAGGTGGTTTAGCGCGTGGTGGTTTCTTGTTAACTACATTACAACAGTAGTATAGCGGTCGTTGACCTGTGCCTTCAACAGGTGACTGGAGAGTGACCTTTCAATTTGATGCCGTCATTGATGAGTGCCGCCAGTATGACTACAGATTGAACTGACTTTAGAGACGCACGAACCGTTCAACGCTAGTTTTCAAGCGAAATCCTACTAATATTATAAATGCGAAAGGTTGTGTGTATGTATGGATGTTTGTTACTCTTTCACGCAAATACTACTGAACCGATTACGATGACATTTGGTATGTAGGTAGCTGAAGATCCAGAATAACACATAGGCTACTTTTTATTCCGTAGTTCCCGAGGGATCGGGATTTACACGAGAATAATGAAAATTAGTAGTACTTTGTATCCTAGAATTCTCCCGGGGTCGGTATTTAGGCGGGAAAAACTTTGTGTCACACTGATTTCCACACGAGCGAAGCCGCGGGCGGACACATCTAGTATGATGTAAAGAGTTACAAACATTTTGTTGATCTCGTTTCCAGGGCGCCTGAAGATAATCCCAAGTTTAAACCGGACCCAGAAGCGAATATGAAAACCAAGCTAATGGAAGCACTGGCCGCGCCATTGGAAATCAATAAAGCTATGAGGTACTATTTGTAGAGCGTCTATTGCTATAACACGTTTTAAAATAAAACCATTGATTGTGTGTGTGCGTGCGTGTGTGCGTGCGTGCGTGCGTGATCGACAAAAGAGAATATAATAATAATGAGGATTTTCTTGCACAGAATGATGCGGTTGATGGGCTGGAAAGGTGGGCCTCTCGGAGTGAGAGGCGAGGGCATCACCGAGCCCATACAGCCGCTGTTGTCGGTGGTGAGTAGCGTTATCCACTGTAACCACATTATGTATCTATATCTGTGTGTAATCGCTCATTTTTTTAAACAATCTCCCTCTAGTGAGACAGTTAAGTAAAGTAACGTAAATATGTAACAGTTGAGTAAGGTTATGCTTGATTTTAGATTTTATTCAAAATGTGTTGCTCTCACTGACGATGTACATATTTTATACATTCCATTTTTATACATTAAATCGTTCATACACATAAGCGTCTTTGCGTTCCCAGATAAAAGGCGCGGGTCTAGGCCACAAATCAAATCAGAAACACTCTTTAAAGTTAAAGCACAACAGATCCCGAAACACGATGTTCTATACGAGAAATTATGCTAAGCTATTCTACGTACCCGCAACTGTTCCCGATTATGATGGAAACCGAAAGACTCAGAAAGCGGCTGGAACGGAAACAAGGAAGGATACAGAAACAAGGAAGAATACAGAAACGAGGAAGGATGAAGAAACAAGGAAGGATACAGAAACAAGGAAGGATACAGAAACAAGGAAGGATACAGAAACAAGGAAGAATACAGAAACAAGGAAGGATACAGAAACAAGGAAGAATACAGAAACGAGGAAGGATACAGAAACGAGGAAGGATGAAGAAACGAGGAAGGATACAGAAACAAGGAAGGATACAGAAACAAGGAAGAATACAGAAACAAGGAAGGATACAGAAACGAGGAAGGATACAGAAACAAGGAAGGATACAGAAACGAGGAAGGATACAGAAACAAGGAAGAATACAGAAACAAGGAAGAATACAGAAACAAGGAAGAATACAGAAACCAGGAAGAATACAGAAACGAGGAAGGATGAAGAAACAAGGAAGGATACAGAAACAAGGAAGAATACAGAAACGAGGAAGGATACAGAAACAAGGAAGAATACAGAAACAGGGAAGAATACAAAAACAAGGAAGGATACAGAAACAATGAAGAATACAGAAACAGGGAAGAATACAAAAACAAGGAAGGATACAGAAACAATGAAGAATATAGAACTAAGGAAGGATACAGAAACAAAGGTGTTTACAGAGACAAATGACGTTACGGAAACAGAGAAAAAAGATTCACAGGACATTAAGAATAGTGTGAAGCCAATGGTGAATAAGTCGCAAAATGTAGAATCAGTTAATAAGTTTTCACAGGACGCTAGCGAATGCGTTGAGAGCGTTGACCAATCGACGCTCCATTCGGAGGTGTCCGAGGAGCATTTGACGTATTTCCAAATGGAGTGCGACGGTGGATTCGCGTCTAATCGAATACAGTTTCTAATCAATGTTCTAGACATACTTCAAACGGAAAAGTGTTATACGCTCATAAAGTAAGTTGAATTGTTAATATGTAGTCACCGCGGTTGTGTTAACGCTCCTTTGTAATCGAGTTTCCATTACTTCCCCTTTCAGTGTGATACTTGAAATTTTTAACAGCCCGGCTCTGGATGACAATACCGAAAAAATATTTTCTCTTTTTTCAATGATGGTATAAACAGAAAAAAATAAAAAAAACGAAAACGCAAGGTATTCCGTGCTTAATATTGGTTCCGAAAAAGTTTATTCACAAAACAAAAAGTATGAAATTCAAGGAAAAGAAAAATTTTAAAATAACATTTTTGTATCAAACTATAAAGTAGATAATTATTGTAGGTAACGACAGTATCGTAAGCATTGTTCTCTCCCTTCGGGCTTTCGGGTCCCAATCCAAGGACCAACCCGACGTATCTGGTCGCGGAAGACCCATCGACCGCAAGTCTCCGCAGTTGCCATAACAGCTGCGAGAATTCCCAATGTATGTACCAATAGGAGACAATATTACAGGTTCGCGAGAAAAGTGTCGGCGAAAAGTAAACTTTACATTGAAACCACGATAGAGTGTTTGAACAATCGAGAATATGTGGAGGACGCGACCGACAGAGAGAGGCTCCTGCTGAAGACCATCATCGAGGAGATGACCGCGCACACTGATATACAACTGTTAATACAAAGGGATGAGCATAATTGCAAGTAAGTTGTCTCGCCTTATGGCTGCTACTGAGCCAGGGGTCTCGAGTGCTGTTACCGAAGCACAGTTGTTGCTAATCGCAGTATAGACAAGAATTGTATAGTATGTGTATAAGTTTGTCAGCTGTCCGGTTACCATAACACAGGCATTTGATTGTCGAAGGACATTTCTCTGCGTCTATATTAACTTCATGTTTATTTTTGTTTTCTAGGTTCCTTATATTGATAAAATCCGACAGCGTCAATAAAATCGAATACGTGAAGGTTCGCGACAACTGTCGATTTACGACGACATATTTCATTAAAGAGCCGAGTCACTACGATTTTGTCCCCCCGGGCACGAAACCCATCGACGCGCGTCGAATAGTCGCGCTACGGGCCGTAACCAGCTTCGTCGAGAGCACCGAAGAAGAGAGGGTGTGCAATTTCCTTAAAAAACTATCCGCTTCGTTCGCGCAGTACATCAGTAATTTCATAGCTCTGCTGAACCGACAAGAGGTGAACTTCAAACTGGGCCTAGGGAATGACGAGTACCGTCTATTCCGGAAAACTGTGGCGCGAATGAATGACTTCTGCTTGCTCGCCAGATACAGTCAACACAACTTGTGAGTATTATACATTTTTCTTCATTTATTTCTTTGTTTTCGCCGCTAAATCCACTTTAATCAATCCCTCCTCCTACTATTGTTTTGCGGGTAGATTGATTCGTTTTATTAATCTCCCAATACCTGTATTAATCAAACTGGAAATAAAGATTTGCACACCATTAATATTCTTTATACGCTGAGTACATAATATTAAAAAAATATATTATCTTTGTCCTGGCAGTCCACTGTAAGAGAGTTATAGTTACGAAACAATTTTCTATAAAACGTTCAATTGATAGAGTGATTGGTTTGTTGGTTTTATGGTTGGCTACCTTGATAGCTGAACGTTGCGTAGTGTGTTGATGAAAATTAACAAGTACGAGTATGTATTGATTGAGAAGTTGTACATACTTCTCATCTCTCGGGCTACACAGTAAGTTGTCTCAAATTATCTGAACGCTAATATGATATAATACGTTTTAATTTTCAGAATCTGCACGCAATTGCAGCTTGTAAAAGTTCACATAGGGCAGAGATGCGCCGCTTGTCCTCAAGGCACAGCTGTGAGCCGGAATATCAAATACGGTAGCTGTCAAAATACACATTACACTATGTCTTTTAGTAACGATAATAACTGTTCAATGCCTGAAACAGACAATTATGATATACAAAGCTGTGAAGAATACGATTTTTCATACAATAGGAAAGGATCTAAGGAAAATGATTATCTCTTGGAACCTATTAATACTAAAGCTTTCGATGATGATGAATCTAAATTCAAAATTGATGATTGGGAGAAAGAATGGATTATACAGTCAATATCCGGTCACAAGTCTACTACACATTCAGAAAACAAACCCAATGTAGGAACATCTAAATGTGGAATACCAGGTAACATAGACGTAGAGGTCACAGAATTGAATGATGCTGAAAAAGATTGCAAGAATGGTCCAATTGAAGTGTTTGATGATCCGTCAAAACAGATTAATGTTAAGCAATCCGTTAAACAATGTTCGCTACAAAAAGATTTTAATGCAGGAAATACAGTGAATGCAAAAGGCAATAAACTAATTAAAATCGAGGAAATGTATCAAGATTACGAAGAAGAATATATCAGTATTGTATCAAATAAACAATATGAATTGATAAATATATTTAAAGATCAGGTCCCAAAAGCAAATGTGTTTAAAAGTTGCCAAAAAACTAATAATAAAGAAAAAATAGACCTACCAAATGAAAATGTAAAAAAGAGTATTCAAACATTTGATATGTTAAGTAGCGATACACAGAAAATAAATGTAGCTGAAATTCCTTTTGGAACCGAACATGTTAACAGAAAAGAATTAGGCGATACTGTAACTGACTTTGACATATTCGATATTAAACCGAGTTATTCTAATATGGATAAAATATTTCAGCACACCAAAGATGAACCATACAATGCGACATTTCTTGTTACTGAAGGAAGAAAAGAAAATTTTGTTACGAATAATCTCGGTGAAAGCGAAAATGTGCATAAAGACATTAAAGAAAGTATGCCAAGAAGATATGTAAAGGTTGAGCTGAATACAGAAAACCGATATCAAAACACTAGGAATGAAACTGAAAACATTGAAAAGAGTAAAAAAAATGTATTTGAAAACATCATAAAAAATAAACAAGAATCAAAGTGGATAAATAGAAATGAAATTCCCATTGATGCCCAACACGTGACAGATGCTACTCCTGTATTACCACTGCCCAAAGTACGCGAGACATACAATAGTAACTTATCCTGTCATGAAAGAGAAGAAATGTGCATGACCAATCATAAGCAAAAACAATTAAGAGAAATAGGGATTAACTCCGTCTTTTTCGACATTAAACAAAAGAGTATAGATGAAACTAATGGCAGCACTGAAGATGAAATAAATAAAGAGGTCATTGATAGTACTCATAAAAATAATATGTATGTTGGTGAACTAGAAGATGGTAATTTAGAGCCACAAAAGTATTATAAAGTTGGTATTAATACATTGAACAAACATCAGCACAAAGTAATTGAAACCGAGAAAATGAATCAAGATGATGATGAAGAAAGAGAATCAAACTTCATAAAACCTATTAGCGAATTAAGGTATGCCTCGGAGGGTCAGCCGAACAAATATATTAATTTTGAATCATCTCCAGACCCATTAATTAATAGTTGCGACAAAACAGGAAACAACGAGGACGTAGAAATGAATGTTGAAGACGTGTTTGACAAGGTCAATAAATATATAGGAGAATTTGATAGGTTATATGGCGACCTGCGAAGACGGAATGATAAAACGCCAGTAAATGTTGGATATAATAGCACTGACAATACAGTAATGTTAAACGAAGCAGAATTTACCATGGACAAAGTGAACGCTGATGTTGGTAGCCTTGAGAAAAATATTTACGAAAGTTTGCATAGAAAGGTATTCACTGAAAAAACAAATACAAACTCTGAAGAATTCAATTGTGATAAACATTTAAAGTCTACTACGGAAGATATGTTTGATGATATTATCAAAAAGTTCGCTAATAATGAAATTCATAACATTAAAAATACCACTGTTGATGACAACACAACAAAAGATGAAGAGGACACACTGACCAATGAAGCTAAAGAAATGGATACAGATATGAACAATGAAAAATGGCCTAGAAATGTATCTATAGTGCTCTATACCTATCCCAAATGCAATATTGATGCTAATTCAGCAACACTCCTGCAGAGTATTATATACAATGGAATAAAAAGTGCACGTGTATTGCCAAGTCTAAAATGCCATGGAATCAAGAATGGTGGTATGGTATATTCATGCAGCGATGCCAAATCTTACGATTGGCTTCGCGATCAAGTATCCTGCTACTACAAAATATTGGATTACGATGATGATCTCAATGGAACGCACGTAATACAAATGAAAATGAATACCTTTATCAAAGTCGACCTCGATGTTGTTTTGAATAACATTGAAACATTTTACAGTTACATCAATACGTGTCGTTGGAAGGTTCTCCAAGAACGTGTGTTCCATGATTATTGCGTTATAACGATAGAAATTGATGAGGATTCTTTTGCAGTTATTAAGAAGGAAGACTATTCACTTTTTGTTGGTTTCGACAAAGCGGAAATAAGCGTTCTGTTTGATTCCGTTTAATATATGTATATTTTATTCAATATCATGTTATTGTTAAAATTTGTAAGTGTTTGTAAGTGTTTGTAACCGTATGTTATTTATCGTATTGTTATCACTTATGATGGCTGTGTCTCTACGCTTTGTATTATATTCCTAAACAATCACGAGCATATAATAAAATTTTGTTTTGGAGATAAATATCTTCAATAGTACAGCACACTGTGCAGGAAAGTTCTCGAAGGATTTTCTTTTGAAACCGTAAACTAAACTTCGTAATCATTACATAAATGAATTGTTAAAAAAAAGTGTAATGAAAATTAAAAACGATCACAACTTAATGAATTAGACCTGTGTTTTTTCTTATTATCTTATGCTTAACTTTAAAACATTGAGTGTGTGTGTGTGACTAAAATTTGTCTATGTGCAAAAAATGTTACTAATCTAAATATCCGTCTGTGTAAGTTGATAATAATATTTAAAAAAAATCGAGTGTCGCATTTCTCTGTATTTAAATATATCTTAATTTGAATGTGCTAGAACAATCTGTGAAAAATCGACTCCAATGTTCCAATGTAATTATAAGAATTGTTAATGTTAAAACAACTGTTGTGACGTAATGTGTTCATTGGTGTACTCTTTATCATGAACAAAAATAACAATTCATTTGTCAGTGTTCTATGATTTATCGTGAAATCACCATGTCGGCGTAAGCTTTATGTATTCGACAGTGCCGTAATAAAAGTATAACGAGTTTAAAGGTTACCTCATTAAGTATTAGATGAATGTATTTGTTGTACTCAATGCCGTCATTGCCACATTTTTAAGCAGAAATTCCAATAAGAGTGTTATCCTAGTTACTAGGTAATTTTACGCCGTTCGCATACTATAGGAAGATAAAGAGAATTTTTACGGGGTCATAAAAAAATTATTCATAAAATATAAACCGTAGTTCACCTATTTGTTCGTATGAGAAATTCGGAAGGTATCAAAATAAAATTATATGTATTTTAATACCAACTGTTTTTGGAAGCAGTCTTACAGTTCCATAGCTGTATGTTTCTATCTGACTAAGTTTTATAATTACATTTTGTCACCGGTAAAACAAAAAGTATATAAGAGAGAGAAAATTATTTATAAGTCATAATATCTTAGTCGTAAGTAAATTGACTGTATATTCCATGTTGTGTGCAAAAAAACTTGCGAATTATTTAATCTGTACATAAACTGTACAATGATTTAGCTATAGTATAGGTTAAGTTGTGACGTGTCATTTCCATGTCATCCAGAAACTTTACGTGACATACGTAAATGACAGGTTTCATTACGGAATTCTGTCTTATGATAACATCTGAGACTGACCGATGTTAGCGCCTCTCACCCACAAAATACAAATCTCTTAATCTCGAATAGGTAAGAAACGATATGTGGAAATACCTTAAGATAAGATGCAAATATAGTTTAAGTTGTTTTTTTGTTTGTTAAGAAATATTCATTGTGTTATCCAATAATTACGACCAAAAACGAGTAAATACGTACACAGGCATACATTTAAATAGTTGATAACACTAATAAGTCATTCTATAGGCCTGGGAACTAAATATGCTCATTCTAATATTTATTCCGAGTATTTTTGTAGAAAATAATAGGTTTTTCCATTTTTGAGGTTTTTCTGTACATATGCAATATTGTACAATTCGAGTTTTTTTTTTAAAAGTACCGGAATTAGGACAAATCCAGTTGTCCTAACAATTAAACAACAACAACAAAACAGCTGCATGACTAAATTAAAACATTCCTGTTAACACTAAAAATACAAAACAATCACGATTCATGATTTTATCACGTGTAATTTTAAAAAACATTATTTATTATTTAAAAAAAACATGTACTGAACAGTTTTTGTAAAACATTGTTTTAAATTATGAAGTTTCATAATTAATAATTATTAAATTTAAGTTTTTAATATTTCGAACGTGAATGTGTTCGTTTAATCATTTATATAACACCAACAAGTAAACTATCAGAAACGTTATTGTAATTTCAACGGCCATGTTATGAATCCTTTTTTAGCTCCTGGTTGTCTGAACGTATAATAGTAACTCAAGGAAGTGTTAGTGTAAGAATAGTAACCAGATAATATGACCTGTAGAGAGATGAGTTCATAAAATGTTACCAGTATCGGAACTTATAGATTTATGAATTCTCTAGAAAGGTAAAGGTTTGTGTTGTAATCTTGTCATATTTGTTATCTTTTTGTCTATATAGTTTTTATAACCTGTTGTATACCTTTTCTGTTTGCATTTTAAACTATTAAAACAGTTTGTTAAACAACTTTAATACCAATAAAAATAGCATCTCTAATTTGAATTGTGACAACAAATCTAGTTTTGGTCACTAAATCCCAAGAAATGTTATTTTTATTTAATTTATTTGTACCTACGTTACGTAAGATTCAAGTGATAATACTTAAAAGTATTTCGTTTTATAATAAATAAGTTAAACATCTTGGTGTTTTTATTTAAATTTGACAAGAGGTTTGCGAAGAATACGATAAATAAAGTGACATCACTAATCGTCGACATCGACACACATGGTCGACTGTTCTAAGTATGTGAATGGAAAAATAGAAATAAATCAACATTGTATCAACCACCTTTATTGCTGTCTAACACACAAAACGGAAATAATATCTATATAGAACCACTAAGGAAAATTATACTTAACCTAACTTTAATATGGAGTATTGTTACTTTCAATTAAAGTATCTATTTCTTCTAGAATTATTCTAAGTATTCAGTGCAACAATTCGCGTGCGTCCAAATCAAGATATAAAGTTATGAAACGTAATTTACGCACGCAATTCAATATTAATCAAACAAAAACTTCTTTAGTAGCCATACATTAATAAGGCGTAATAGTAAATGAGATTCAAATTATAAGTAAATAAAGTAATGTAAAATAACAAACACGACTAATGGTAGAATTTCGGAATAGCAAAGTGGAAGAATCTCCGTCCAGAAGAAATAATTTGGTCACAAAACAAATAGTAAAGCGTGCAAATGTAAATAAAAAAACGCATTAAATCTAAAACATTTACTTCAGTCAAAGCATAAACAGACCAGAAGGTTCATTAAATATAACAATATTCTAATTACATTTCAGGTTCAGTTAGGAATTTGTACGCTCAGTAATCAATTGTTTAATTTTAACAGTGTATATATCTTAATATGAATTTTGTATCTTTTATTATTCACAGCCTTTATTAGAACAGAATTACATTAAAACTATTGAAACAATCTGCTTATCCGGTACAATGTTCCCCTATATGACCATTCAAAAGCAAACATTAGAATTAAATATTAAAGTGCAATAATCACTTCTATGGAACCATACTGTGGAATTAGACATACATACTTATGTAACAAGTTTAAATACAGATTCTAGTGTTGTTGTGATTTTATGGTATAACTATTGACATGTGTGTTAAATTTTTAATAATACATATTACAGAGAAAGCCAATTTTCATGTATTTCATGTATTCATTTCATTATGAATTCTAAAATCATAATTATTAAAATTATGCATAAACCAGCAAAAAAAAACGTATAAATTGTTATTGTATTCCCGGATATCACTTATATGTCATATGGTAACACTAGATCTCTATATGCTGTCACCATGCTCGATGCTTTCCCGAGGTTTTTGTTTAAAATTCAAACATTAGCATCTGTTGCTAACAGCATTGAAAAACAAATAATTAATGTATTCAAATACATGACATTTACTAAATATTTCAGTTTCAAATAGTTGAAATTACATCAACATTTAACTTTTAACATATTGGGACGGGAGCATATAGAAATAAGTAGTTTCTGAGGTACGCAAGAGGATATAAGAAATGGAGGAAAGGAGGAAGGAAGGAAGGGAGGAGGCGGGAAACCAGGGGTTCGGGATCTCAAACATTTTTAAACTTTGCTGTGTACAAAGTAGAATCAGCCGAAGTCGAACACTGGCCGGCCACATACGTGACACCGCTACAGTAGGCTCAAACTTGTCACGAAATCGCCCTATACACTATAATTAGTGATCAATGATTATAACGACTTAACCGTTATTAACCCATTCAGGGCCGAAAACGCGAATTCGCGTCAAAGTAATGTTATTGGGGGTGCCGTGGACGCGATATCGAGTCCAAGCATCTTTACCGCGTCTAGTACAATTCGGTACAAGTTCACAGTATCGGCCGAGGCATTGAATGGGTTAGAAATACAATCCGAATTCAAAGTATGCAATCTTTATATGATGTAGGTGTATAGGAATGGGACCTTCCGCGTCTACCGCAGGGCCGGATTTAGAGGTCTAGAGGCGTTGGGGCAACAAAGGAGTGGAGGCCGCCTGGCGCCAAATTACTTTCCGAATAAAATGAACAATTTTTTCAGTTCTTCAATAAATATTTTTCATGTTTGTACAGAGTACTGTAGATAAAGGTAAAACAGCGAAAGAAGAATATCAAAGGAAAAGAATTTTTTTTTTACTAGTTGTTTTTTTTTACCAAAGAAAAATTCCGACGTCTCTATTGTGGGGATACCTCTTTTGTGGCTTTGTTGCCCTCCCTTAGATCCGGCCCTGGTCCGCGGTGTGGCGCGGTCTAAGCGTGGAGGGCGAGCTCGTCGCGGGCGGGTGGCAGCAAGCCGCGGATGCTGAGGTCGTACACCACCTCCTCGATCTTCTTCACGTCGTATTTGAGGACGTCGAACCTCTTGCGCAAGTGGTCGTTTTTCAGATTCAACAAACTGGAACGTCACAATTATATGTACAATCCATGTATACAAGTGGTTTGCATCGGAAGAACCTAAACACGAAGACAATGATATTTATTCGCAACAATATGGATTACATTTAAAATAATTATTAGTTCAATCCATATTTTGCCGGTAACGGCGTACGAAATTAGGTAATGAAATTATAATTGTGGTAATTGTTTATCATTACTTAATTATTTACTATTACATATTTTTTACACTATAACGAATAATATAAAGTTATCATATTCAAGTAGGATATTTAAAATTAACACAAAACCTAGTCATTGACCCTAAATTGAACGGAATGTAAGGCTTTAAACCAGTGATTTCCAAAGTGGTCTATATCGACCCCTAGGGGTCTATGACAACCTGCAAGGGGTCTACGTCAGCGAAAAATAATTTGGGGGTCCACGATAGTGGATCTCAACACAAACACTGGTAGTA
>DWGJ01003313.1:0-13632 GCA_018246895.1 Aspitha aspitha aspitha | reverse complement strand
TTCATACTCCTCCGTGCGCGCAATTTTTGTAAAAAGGGGTCCAAAGTTTTCGCTTCACGTATTAATATATAGATATTATACCATATACATATATAATGTATGTTTACCAGCTGTCCGGTTACCATAATACTGGGATTTCATCACATCATTCACACAGCTCCGTTATATATGTAGTTTGGAAATGATTTTTCCTGTTTTAATACCACTCAAAACCTCTCTGAATCCTAAGCATTAACCGTGAGATTCATTGAAGTGAAAATTGATCTGGAATAGGATACGAGTATGTACTTCGGCGAGCTTATTTTTCCTTTCAGTGGGATGACAACACGGATCATAAACTTTTATAACGATTTGAGGCCGTTGGCACCATAAATCGAAACTGTGATTATCAAGCTATCTTTTGACAGGAAAGGAAACAGGGAATATCTATTCAGTGAAATATCTTGGATTCCGTTGCAGGCTTCGACTTCGAAAGATCGTTGCTGTGCTATTTCGCTTTTGTGCTAACTGTCATCCGCAGTTGACAAGCGCAAAATAATTTTATACGTATATTTTTCTATCTACAACACAGTGTAAAATATATCACAGACGAAGTAAACAAGTGAAGTATGTATATTATAATATTACTAATATATGATACTTGGGCGTATATGTTTAAAATATGGTTATTAATATTTTATCTGAATTCATATTAACAGTAAAAGAGCATACACCAATAAAATATATAAAAGGCTGTAATTTTGTTTAGTTTTATTTAATATTAGCTGAGCCCTATGATTTCACCCGGGTTAATTATAGAACAATATAGAGGAATCCGCAAACGTTTTCTTGCCATATAAATTATTCCCGTTTTTGCACCATTTTTCATTGCTGCTCCACTCCTATTGGTTATAGCGTGATCTTATATAGCCTATGTTACTCGTGGATAATATAGCTTTCGCATAGTGAAAGAATTTTTAAAATCGGTCCAGTAGTTTTTGAGCCTATTCATTACAAACAAACAAAGTTTTCCTCTTTATTATTAGTATAGTATAGATGTTTAATATAATGAATGATAATTTGTTTTACGAAATAAATATTGACTGTCTCGTTACCAGCGGCAAATCAAATACTTTCTGTTTCGTCTAAACTCTGAGATAAATATCATCGAATGTCTACTCGTAGTTCTAGTAATAATGTTCTTTGAATATTTTTCAACCGAGCCAAATACAGGGAACGATTTATTTGTAAATACATCAAAGTCAATTTGGACATGAAACGAGATGTCAAGTGGATTTGACATTTTAATGTTACTGTCAAATTAAATCGAAACGAATCGACAGTCACGGTTCAAGGTCATTTGACGGTGACTTAAGGTGAAAGACGGACACAAAGTTGTTAGGGACAGAGAGAGTTAACCTTTGGTGTCGGATGCCAATACTTTGGATCCTCGAGCGAGTTCAGTTGTTTTGTTTTGTCAAACAAACAATTTGTGTACAATCTATACTTAATATTATAAAGCTAGAGTTTGTTCGGTTGAACCCGCTAATCTCAGGAAGTACTAGTTCGAATTGAAAAATTATTTTTGTGTCCAATAGTCCATTTATTGAGGAATGTTATAGGCTATATAACATCACGCTATGCCAAAAAGGAGTGGAGCAGCAATGATGAATATTGTAAAAACCGGAAAATATTGATTTCCACGCGGGCGTAGCTGCCCGCACAGCTAGTAAAACGTAAATATGATACGGGCGAACGAAAATAAGTTCCATTTATATAGACCCAAGTCTAAGACACTAGAAGTAAGATACTTAATCATTCGCTCGATGATAGTTCGGCGTCACGAGCTGGGGGCAGTCACGGAACTGGTAACTTTTTAGTATCGTTACATTCACCACGCTTTTGATTTTTATTTCAAGAGAGTAGCAAACGAGCAAGAAGCAGTTATAAGTGGCTGCTGCCGCTCATGGACATCTATAGATACGCATCATAAAATTTTAGTTTAGTTAATTTGTAGGTAGAAAGCAGCGAGTACCAAATATCTCTGTCCTTAAAAACCTGACGTTATTTATGTACATTTATCACTCCCTTCATAAAATTTTAATGTTATACATATTTATATAAAATTTTAATTTATATATTTATATCGGAAGTCATTTGTTCTATTTCCACGTAAGACAAATACTTGAGTCATGTCATTAAAAATCGGAATTCAGTGTTTCTAACAATAAGTCCGGGCCAGTAATACAATCTCAACGAAAAACAAAAGATAGTGATAATTTCTTAACGAAAATTATGATTTTTTTCTAAGTTGCAATATCACAAAAAACATTAATTTTGTCCTGCTGCCCTATTAATGTGGTCGTCCTATTGCATATCGGAAGAAAAACACGTCGTTCCCGAAAGTTCCTTTTTGCCGTCCACTGGACGCTAGTTGTATCGATTCCGTCTACAAAACTTTGTTGTCGGTTTATATCTGGTTATTTCGGGAACTATTTTCTTCCAACATACAATAATTCTTATTATAGAATGTTTGATTGTAGTGAGAGGTCTATAAATACTAAGAAATTAATATCCTTATCTCTTATATATAAAAAAATTCCATGTCATGATGTTCGTTTGCGAAAATCTCCGAAACCACTGAACCGATTTCAATAAAATTTTGTACAAATCTATTATTTGATCCAACTTAAAAGATAGGATAGTTTTTATAAAATAAATAAATAATAAATGTCATCTGTCAATCAATTTCTGAACGCACGATATTTGTCATATATGATTTGACATAATGTAACCACGGCAACGCGTGGTTAGGTCTACTAGTTTATCTATAACTAATTTCCATAGCTCTGGTTGGTTGCAAATATTCCTGGATGGCAGTGGCCAGATAACTGCTTGTTTGCGAAAAATGTACATTCGTAAGTAAAGTTTACATTCGCCTTATTTATTTCGCTAGTCTGCCATTATTCATTCCTTCTAAATGTCCGACCTAGCTGAGGTTGTTTTTCTTAATTCTCCTCACTACATTCTTGGAGACGTATGTAAACGCTGGACAGGAGTAACTTTAAGGCAAAATATGGAGTGAACTAACAATTCAGCAATATCTTTAAATGTACCCATATTTGTGCAAATAAATGTCTTTGTCTTAAATGAACCTATTAAGTATAAGAAAGCTGGTAATCCCTAGTCTGTCTATACCCATGGGAATTTTAGTTGTTGTTCGACCCTTTATATTGGTCCACTGCTGAACCCACTCTCCTGTCATAGTGAGAGGCTACGTCCACCACGCTGGCCAAGTGCGGATTGGTAGACTTCGCACACATGAGAAATAATTATATGCTCTGTACCATCTCTAAGGTGTGCAGGTTTCCTCTCGATGTTTTCCTTCACCGTTATAGCGAGTGATATTTAAATTATAAAACGCACGTAACAAATCAGAGGCGTCCCAGGATTGAATTACTTAAAGCATAAAAACCGTTTTCTCATCGCGTCATTCGCCTAAACCTATATCAATAAGCATTACGTTGGTACGTTACGAGGACGTAACACAAGCCAGTGGCACGCCACAAATGTCACTAAATCACTTGAGAAGGAAATTTGTCTCGTCAATTTATGCGCAAAGAATAAATCTGGGGGCCGGGCGCCGACTTCCAATAAAGCGCGGTCACAGATTATCGAATGCGTGCAGATGTAATAACTTATCAGCAGTATAATATTTTATCAGCAGTTCTGGTTTCTCGCGCTCAATGCTTTGCCAAGTCAATAACACTTTTATGGGTTTAGCTTTTGTAAAGAATTGCATTTTCGAAAATCAACAAACGCATTATTTTCTCAACCAAGGCGTGATTCTAAAATTTTAGGTGTGTTACTTCCAAACCGAGGACTTTTCATATCTTAACGCCGTTCATTGAATATATCTTAGAAGTGGATTTTCCAAAATTCCTTCTACTTTATATAAAGAACATGATGTGTGCAAAGTTTGAGGAATCTGGGTTCAGTGGTTTCTGCCGTGTTTTGACCTATGTGAATAGGTGGTTAAAATTTTAACTTGGCAATCAATGCTTCGTCCTTCTAACTACAGAATGGTTATTAAAGATCCGATTACTTTATAAAATATTGAACAAAGGATTTAGCACTGGATTTATATTGGATTTTATAAGTAAGCGAAGTATGCGATCTTAGTAGAAATCATTAGACAAGTCGTTAAACTTTGTAGGAAGCGTTTAGTAGGCTTAAAGGCTTCAGACAGTCTGTTGCCTTCTAAAAATTACTTCAAGCAATCACTAGACAAAGATTACGCAGTTCTGTATTTTAATAATAATTATTATTATTTTCGTTATATCTATATTGGGATACACTTACACCCGATCATCTGAACTCAAACTAGGCAGTTCCTGTACATACTTATATTGATTACACCCAGACCCAGAGCTAACGAATGTTTTTAGTGGTTAGCAATCGAACTCACGACCTCGAGCTAAGCAGTCAGGGTCCCTAAGCATCAGACCAGGTTATAATATTATAGTAATGTAGAATGCTAATGAATGTGAAATTTAGAATGCTATTTAAGTCTATACGTGATCAGATTTGAAACGTAATTAGAATTCGCAAACAACGAAAGAGAATTGTACTGGCGTTTTACAGTAAAGTTGAAGAGAGTCTAGACTAATCTGATTGCTGAGTGAAAGCATTTCAAGCTGTCAAGATGGCGCGCGACACGTGACGTGAATACTTAGCGCAAAAATTGGAGATTTCTCGATTGGGGACAATTTATGTTTGGGCGTTTTCCGTCTAGCGTTTACGAAGGAAATATTTCCTGAGCACAAGTGACCGAAATTGTGGGAATTCAAGAAACGTCAATAGTAATCACAATAGTAACCACTAGCAGGCAAAATTATTTCGCTAAGAACAAGTATTACATATCTCATCTCACAAGCATTCATTACTCTCTTCGTACGTTGGACTCTTGACTCTCTCGTCAACCATTGTCTGATCTGTTTAGTGGTGGAGGTAGCAAAAATTTAGATCTCTCTCAGGACCTACATTATGTTTTTACATTTTTTGGTCTACGTACTGTTTTGTCATTATCTCATTATCTATTCTTTCCACGTTACATGTAAATTGTGTGATATCTCAATAGGCATTCACATTTGTTTGGATCTACTCTTCTGCGGCTTTATCTGTGACCGTGAGAAAGTATGTGTGCGTTTCGACATTTCATTACGGAAACGAGAGAATCTTTCGGCGAAACGCCTCGTATGAATTCGGCTTTGATTTCTGAGTTCCTTGTACTCGCTATCTCTTATCTGCTATCGTTTCACTGGTTTTCTATTTCTTGCTTTGATACTTTATGTAACTACGTCTATTTTGGATCTTTCTGAACATTACTTAGAATTTCTGCAATATTTTTTATGTTGTGGATAAAAATGTTTTAGCCGATTGAAAATGCGGTTGCAGTGGACATGGTTTTAAATAATCTTTTATTGAATTAAAAAAAGATGTTCAAAATAAAATCAGATGAATCTTTTGAAACTTTGTATTTCAGACACCATTCGAGGATAAAAGTCCATCCGAATCCACCATTTACCGATGGTGCAATGACCTCAACATTCACCTGACTTTGAAAGAAAAATATAAAAATACCTGTTCAATATCGAAAATTTGATTTCGTCGACTATATAAGCACAAAACTTTCTGTTCATAAATTCCTTCAGCCATACCTATAAAGACCATAAACGTGAGATCACACCCATCCAATCTTGGATAGTATTTGATAAATCTTCAAACACTACCATATATTTGGAAAGGAATAAACGGAAGAAATAAAAGGAATCTTCGTTCATAATTTCCTTCAGAAACACTAACAAAATAGTAGCCCACAAACATAAGACATTCTAAGCACGGAGGTTTCGAAAGGATCTATGTATTTTCGTTCGGCAGGTTTAGCTCGTTCGTGCAGCAATATTCGGTCAAGTTGCGTCCATGTTTGATGTTGATAAGAAAATCGGATTACTTCCGGTTGCCTTAAACAACACTTGTCCAAAGACAACGGGTAAGATATATAAAAATAACTTCCCATATTTCTCGACGAAACATGTTTCTCGTTGCCCTTTTCGAACACGTCCGTCAAACGTCAGATGTAATTTTGAATAGTTGTGACGTAACACGTGGGTCGCGAGACGATAGAAAAGACGGAGATAAGGAGAAAAATGTACAGCACAAAGAGAACAAAGAATAGAAATGGAGACACGAAAAGAAGAGATTGTACGAAAGAGTGCGCATAAACGGATGTGAATAAAAATAAAATAAATAGTTTTAGAGATATCTTATTAATACCATGCGTAAATTATTGTGTTCCGCTGGACTATATACAGTCTCCTCTTCATTCTATACAGGGAGGCAGAGACTAAGAAGAAGCAAGTCTACAAGAAAAGAAGTCTTGTTTTTGATTAGGGTTTGTTAAGGTTTATTGTTAGGGTTGTAATTAGGGTTTATTTACATCTGTCGTACAGTATACATAACATCTCTCTTAACATCCAATGAGCTCATTGGAGCGTATGGCCTTTCTCTCCAGTGGTTTTCCGGCTTCAAATCCTCTTCTGGTAAGTAAAGGTTGGGTGGATACATTTATTTACTTTAGTTTATTTCTTACCCCATAGTAATTATACACTAATAATAATATATCTTGGGACACCCTGACACACAGCCATCAGATTTCAACTTAGACAGAGGAGACTTGTCCAGACAGCTGACAAACTACATATATATTTAAGATACAACACAAAAAAACCACAAAAAAATCCTTTTGTAAATATTAAATTCATTTTATTTCACGTCTTTACGTCTTGTGCCGTCTTACCGTCTTTTCATTTCTCTATACACTCTTTTGTTTTTCCCTTTCCTCTCATACTTTCTCCCTACGCATCATTCTTACTCGCTCACACTTTATACTTTTACATCCATACGTCATTAGTTCTCTATCATGCATCGTCTTACGTTCTACTTCCCACATACATATATATTACCACTAATGGACCTGACCACGCGTTGCCGTGGTTATATGTACATTTATGTTAAATCATATTATGTCAAATATGTCAAAATTCCGTACTGTATAATGTCTGTGCGACTAAGTGTTGTCCTGTAAAAAAACATTGACTTATGAACAGAAAATGAGATTACCAATCGAGATAAAAAAATCTATCTTTTAAGTTGGACCAAACAACAGACATCTACAAAATTTCATTGAAATCGGTTCAGTGGTTTCGGAGGTTATCGCAAACGAACATCGTGACACGGGATTTATGTAAATACATACGAGTATATAGGAGATATACTACTTGTATAGATATTCTATATAGATAACGACTAAAACCAAATAACCTCCCATTAATGTACGGCAACGTAATTGGGACACACAAGTTTTAATTAACAAATGTCTACGCCGACGTTAATTTGTGACGCGTCCGACGCTAATTAAGATAGTCACTCATTAACGTAGCGAGGTGCTTTAATACTGCACAGCAGGCTGTGGCGTTAGAGATGCAGTTAGACTTAAATGTCAACAATTTTTACCGATAACAACGATAGATAATAAAACTATAATAACGTTTAACAGTTAATTTAGCGTTAATAGCTTTTAGCAACTTATAATTCTTAGACGTCACTAAAATTTCAACTAGGTTAATTGAATACAACAATTTTTATGGTTTCATAATTAAACATTGTCATTATACCGGCAAAAAATGGATATTTGTAATTTAACAGAGATAATTTGAATCGGTTCGAATCTATTGAGACATTAGTATGATATAGATGAACTTCTCTCGAAGATGTAATAAAGACGCCCTTCTTTGATAAATAATTAAAGTTTAGACCCTGAAATGCCTATGTATATTGCTATAAATGAGTATATGCTATAAGTAAAATATCTTAGAATATTGTATAGTAATAATAATATCAATTTATTTGTAAATATGGGAACCTACGAAAGAGCAAAAAAATTAATTACAACTATATACATATACACAGTTTAGGCTGTATCCAATCCTCTTGGGTATACCAATGAATTTATCAATAAAATTACGATTAATTGCAAATTACCTATTATGTAATATTATTAACTAAATACCTGTTCATATTTACATACTTACTTGTTTCTCTATTTAATTGATTTGCCCAGTTAATTGCATAAACAGTAACAATCTCTGGGTGTTGGTACAATAACCTGTTATAGAATAAAATTGGCTAAATATTTTACATCAATGTGTCTCCATTTAAAGCGTGTGCATACTATAAAACAATTATTTTAATAGACTATGTTCTGACCGAGGCAAACAGTCACTAATGATACGTTAATCGGATTGGGATTTACAAGTTTTAATTAATGAATATCGGCGTTAATCTGTGGACAAGTTCGTCGTTAATTTAGAGCGTCATTGATGAACAGGGTAACGCCACACTAGGGTGGTTGTTAATTAGTTTGCAATCGTTGATAAAAAGACTACCTACTATGTTTTATATAAAAACACAGTGTCATGTTAAATTCCATATGTCCTATTTTAAATCAGTTGGTATTATACATTTAAATTATGATTAGTAATATCAATTTTTTTCACAATTTCAATCACATTAACAACTGAAACGAAATAGGACTAAGGTTAAGTTTCATCAAAAATCCGATATACAGATGACGTAGTCAGTTTCAGAAATCAGCATGTTTTTATAAAGGGAGTAGTAAATGTAGCAGAAGAACATGGACTCCTTCAAGATAGAGATTCACATTGTTTACCCCGCTAAAGACCTGATAAGGTTTTATAATAATAATAACACAATTTGGCTTTGATAAACCTTTTTTACCTAAGAATAGGCCAATAAAAGAATCGATAATAACAATTAAGTAATAAGACAAACTTTGTTAATCGAGCTGATATGCAAAACTTTTAATTAATAAATATTGTCGAGTTAATTTGGAACCATGTCGACCGTTTAGAGCGTGACTGATTGAGTGTGGTGCTGCCATTACGGTTCGTTAGCTCTTGTTTGGTTTACAGTTTAAAATGTATTAATTTTTCCCACTGCGTTCTCAAATATGACACGATTTTATATGCGCGATAAAAACGATGTTATTTGTGTACATAGTTAATTATCTGTTTAATGAAATTGCATTTTCCGCCTCGTGTGTTAATTTCATTGTATTTTACGATAACATAATTAAACTTTGTTTTTTAAATTAATACACTCATAAATATATACTCATTATATATAAAAAGTGTTTTTATCACCTTTGTGAGTTCATTGCTTGAAAAATTGAACAGTTTTCAAACATTCCGTCCTTCAATGACTCGGGTTACGGTATAACCGTCTAAGGAATTTTCTTCCACCGTTTAATTACACCTAAGCGTTCCATTTTGAATATAACGTTATCAGTTTATATTTCCACCGTACTAGATCTAGGCAATAAACCGGTACAATCCGGTTCGAGCCGGCTACAGTCGTTCTTCATGCCGGGTTTCCTCGAATTAGCACGCCAACAGCTCACGAAGCATCGCTAAGGGTCGGCCCACATCTGACGGAATATACGTCCGACGGAACAGACGAAGTATGCTCGACGCACTAACACATCGTCGTTTAGTTGTGAACAATTTCATGTACAGAATTGACCTCTCTACAGATTTATTATAAGTATAGATATAGATAAGGTACTCGTATATACATATGTATATATTTAGTTACAGTACTTCGACTTTGTGCGCCTTTCAGGCTATAGTAAACTGGAGAGAAAAATCTCCCTGCACTCTTAAATATTTAATATCAAATATTATCAGTAGTTACAGCAATTTTCAGGATTATTGATACTTAAACAGTAGTATTCGAAACAAAAGCCGAACACATTTGATAACAAGGTTGAAAAATAAAGAACAAAACAACATTTAGTCCAATTGTCGCTCGCTCGCAAAGGCGAAAATAAAAGACGCCCGCTAACATTCCACCATTACTGCCCAATACACATGAATAAGGCGCTTTTCGCACACGCAATGCAATTGCAGAATATCATTGTGCTTTAACAGAAAAACGTTGTTCTAATTGCGTATAATAGTTGTTCTAAATTCAAATTCAAATCATCATTGGAAGATTGCTGAACTTGAAAAGTGTCATTCGAAAATGTTGAAATTGTCCACCTATGTTTCTCTGTTGTCCTAATACATTAATGTATGTACTTTATAATAGTTAATTGGTACATAGGCAGAACAAAACTGATTTTTTGTTCGATTGAGTACCTTCAGTCGTTCAAAAAATTGGAAATAAAACTATATAAAACCATAAGAAATGAAAAAAAATAATTACATAAGTAAGGGTCTAAAACTTCAATTTTCTAATCTATACTAATATTATAAAGCTGAAGAGTTTATTTAGCTGAACGCACTAATCTCAGGAACTACCAGTTCGAATTGAAAAATTATTTTTGTGTTGAACAGTCCATTTATTGAGGAAGGCTATAGGCTGTATGACACGCTATGACTAATAGGAGGGGAGCAGCAACGAAAAAGCTTTCCTTCATTCTTCCGTTTTCCATGTAATTTGTGTTTGTGTAATGTTCTTAGTTTTTTAGAAGATTGTTCTCGAATTAACACGGGTGAAACCGTGGCGTACAGCTAGTCTACAATAATACTGAACTTGTGTTGACTGCCTAACGATTGTAGCGGGTGCAGGGTTAATCAACTTACCGAAACAAAAGGCATTGTTGACTTTTCCTTCGTTTTTACTGTGTATCCATATAAGCCACCTGTGGAAACCTTAATCAGTGTTAAGTGAATTTGTCGAGCTCCAACATGATCGTCAGCAAGAAACCGGTCATATGTTTGATGTTTATTTTGATTTCCGTTTGCGCGCAAGATTATTACGAAGGTAAGTTATTTATACTTGAGGTTGCGGTGATTCGTTTTCTCTCACTAATATGAACGATTTCATTATGCTTATGTTCCCTTCAAGACTTTAATAGGACTGTTGGAATAGGACGTATTTTTGTCAATATTAATTGTTGATAGCACTCAAATTCAAATTCAAATTGTATTATTTGTTATGAGGTATATACATACACTCAATGAAGGTCATGTTTTAGTCATTGTAGGTACTTCGGCTTTGTGCGCCGTTAAAGCTATAGTAGACCGGGAAAAGAAAGCCGGCGAAAAAAAACTCCCAGCACTACTTAGTTGATTATAGCATTATATTAATAATAATAATAATCCGGGGACAATTCCACAAACGGCTGTCCGATCTCAAATTAGGCAATTTAATGCTTGTGTTATGGGAACCGGACAGCTAATAAACATACATATTTGCATACGATATAGTACTTATATAGATATTTTTATTACGCCCAGACATAGATCAAACACATGTATACATCACACAAATGTTACTCCTGGGTGGGAATCGAACCCACGACCTCCGGTTTTGCAGTCAGGGGCTCTAACCACTCAACCACGAGGAGAGACATTGTAGAAACTGTTATAAGTATTATACTACTCGTATATCGGTGATCTTATCCTCGTTCATAGTGCACATTGCTAGCGAATACAAATTTATTCTTAAATATTCTATCCCGCACAATATAACTTGCAGTGCAGCCAGTATTAATCAATGAGATGTTATAATAATAATAATAATCATCATCCTTCAATCATATATGATCATAGTTCATGATACTCAAATCAAATCACAAATAAATTAAAACATTAAATTAAAAATTATAAACATGTCACATTGGAAATTCCTACCCTATAAAAAACTCATAAATACATAGAAAGATAACGATATGAAAATTAATGTCAATAAATTAAAATACATACAATCAAAATCAAATCAAATCAAATTAAAAATTAAGTCCTATTATTTAACATTAATAATGATGTTATGATACCTATTCCATGTTGGTAATAGATGTATAGCTAGTCTTGAAAACTGATATGGCCGCATATTGCTACGGTGACCACAATACAGACTGAACACACAATTTATTTTAAAAACAATTGCTTTGTTAGAATCGGATATAGTCGATTGCCGTGGGCGTATCGTATACACTTTCAACCACGTACCCAGTCTAGTTCTAATATAAAACAGGGCTGCAGGGATTCAGTATTATAACTTGACAATCGCAAAAATTAAGCGAAGTTGTCGCCAAAACTTAACAGAATTGCTGTCAATTATTGAATCATTAATAAACGTTTCAGTGATTGCAGTTTTCTTAATGTATATTTGTTTTGATGTCCGCTTAAATTGTACTGTGAACTAAATATGTGAAAATAATCGTAATGAACAGTAAACGTTAGTACTCATATCCATTGCTAACGTAGGTACTGAGCATGAATATGTTAAATTCAGATAAAAATTTGATATGATCAGAAAATCACCGCTCCAAAATGTACTGAATTTCACGAGAAACCATTAAAACGAAATGAAAAAATATTGCGAACCGCTCCGCGAAAACACTATCAGCTTTTTATTAACGAAAAATTTTCCCACTCGTTACCGCTGTCAGGAGCCATGCAACCCGAAAGCATTCCACAGAAATTTAAGTGAAATATCGCAGCGATAAGACCCAAATAACTGTAATTAAGTGTACAAAAACATCAACAAACTCCCCTATTCCTATTTCAGACAGACATAAATATCAAATCGCGACACAAATGGAGCATCTTAAGGAAATACCAAGGCGATTCGAGGTCAAAGGAGAAAATGCGGTCGTCGAGTTCAAGAAATACATTCGCGATGTTCAAGATCTGGCACGAAGTAAGAACGTTACAGTGGCTTATAAGATCAAAGCGGAAGTGTATATACAGAAATCGAAATTTGCAAAGAAGGACCTCCTGAAGAAGATAAAGACGAAGAAGTACAACGTACCGTTGAAGAAGCAAAACATGAAACTGTCGAATTTCGAGATGGCGTTAAGGAAACGCGCAAACGAGCACAAAATATTAAAGAGTTACATGGACGACCCAGTGACGACACAGAGGCAGCCGGTTGTGATATCAACGAGGTCACCATCGTCAGGTAAATACAAACCGATAATCAGTCACGTCAAGACGAATTATGCGAAGATCGTCCGACCAGTCAGAAACAAAGAGATCACTCTCTTTGTATAGATATAAATATACTCCGCCTCACTATTTGTATGAACGTTTTTTAAATAAACTTTTTGTTACAAAAACCGCAATGAATTTTATGTTGTTGACGTTTGAAATCCCAGAAACAGCAGAATATGAACACAGTTTTTAAATGAGGAACAGATTTCAATTATTTATAACGTATATAACTTTTCGCTCTCAACGAAATATAAACGAGCCAGTTTTCATGGAATTGATAGGAAATTAATAATCAATAATAAGGAATAATTGCTCAATAATGAAAGAATGATTACTTAAAAGGAACAATTTATCAGAGCGAAGAATAATTACTTATTTATATAACTTTATTTTTCTGAATACGTAACATCTGGCCTCGTGGTCGAGTGGTTAGAGATTAGAGACCCTGACCGCAAAACCGGTGGACGTGGGTTCGATTCCCATCCAGGAGTAACATTTGTGTGATGAGCACATTTGTTTGTTCTGTGTCTGGGCGTAATAAAAATATCTATGTAAGTACTATATCGTA